>JAYMTP010000382.1:0-35345 GCA_036897365.1 Geranium brycei | reverse complement strand
TTGCCAAGATCTTTCATCTCAAAGTGTTTATTGAGTTGGCTCTTCAAGTCAGAAATACCGGATTCATCATCTCCGGTGATAATCATATCATCCACATAGAGTAAAAGCACAAGAGAAATATCTTTTATGCTCCGGATCCATCATCTCCGGTGACATTTTTTATGCTCTTAATATAATAAGAGAAATATCTTAATATAAGAATAAGACTAGCTTACATAGCAAAATAAACTAATAAAAAATACAAATACTCACTAATATTAAACTTACTCAATACTTAATAAATAAGATTTCTATTTTATAAAATAAGTAAAATTTCTTATTTATTCTAGGGGAAAGAGATAATCTAGTTTTCATACATTTATGTTGTCATGTTTCTAATTTAAGTACACATACTTTCATTTTTTTAAAAATAACACTGTCATGATCAAATCATAATTAAATCTTGGTTAGTTGTATTGATTATGAAATAATTAAAGTGTCCATTGAAATCTAAATTTTCAAAATGTATCACTGGTCTCTTTGGGAGCCATTTCTCTCGAGAATGGCAACAGTGAAATAAATATTATTTTCAAAATTTTAAAAATAAGCTTACTTAAGTGAATAAAGTCCTTATTCATTGTAGCCATCCCTCAATATATAACGGTCGCATGGCATTCGCATTCACATTTACATTAAACAACCCTGGCGCGTACGTAAGGAATGGCCCACGCGCAAAGAGCTTTTTCTACTCATTCCTCCTGTAATGTTCCAAGGCAAATCACGCGCTTTGCTCTTGTCTATAAATTGATAAATAAATAAATAGCCACCTTCAACAACACCATTGATTTGCTGCTCTACAGTAACCACTTGCTAATTGAAATTCATTTTTTTCCTCTGGTTCTGGACATAGGTAGAAGACGACGACCCTTCAAAATCGCGCTTCCTCTCTACTCTTTTTTCTTCTTCTGTACCCTTTTTTGCGCTTGTTATCGAAGAATTGATTCCACTCGAAGCTTGAGATTGTGATTATATATTATATTCGGCTGTGATTGTGAAAAGTAGTGTTTGGGTGTTATGGAGAGCTATTTGAACGAGAATTTTGGGGACGTGAAGCCCAAGAACTCGCCGGAGGAGGCGCTACAGCGGTGGAGGGACATGTGCTGGCTTGTCAAGAACAAGAAGCGCAGGTTCAGATTCACTGCTAATCTCTCCAAGCGATTCGAGGCTGATGCTATTCGCAAATCCAATCAGGTTTTCCCCAATTTTTTTGGGTCTTGGATCCAAGTTTTGTACTGGGTTTTGTTTATGTGTTTCTTTTGCTTGTTCGATACTTTTCTTCTGTTTTGACTTGGAAGGTTTCAGATTTGTTTGTTTTTGCCTGTGATTGTTCAGTCTTAAGTTTCCTTAAAAAATGCCCTAGAAAATGAAATTTTTTGTTTTGAATTTGTAATGAGGGACACCATTTATGAGCTTGAGCATATCTGTTTCTGGGATGGAAATTGAGAGATTTATTATTTATAAATTTGAGTTGTTGCTAGTGTTTCTTTTTTGGTATCCAAACTTTGAGAATTTACATGGTAGATAGTAACAAATTTAATCAATAATAACGTGTTGTGAGATTGAAGCGAGTTCATGCTTATTACTTGATGTCTCTGTCTAGTTGACATGGTAGTGACTAGTGAGTGACCCTGTAGAAATTTGGAGCTACTTGACATGTTAATTGGGCCTTCACAAGAGAGAAAGGTGGTACCTTGTGAGTCTTGGTCTCATTGTCTTATAATTAAATGTGGGTTGATGTACATTTTAGATCCATGATTCAGTGTGTTGGTCTTTGGGGTTGAAGTGGCTTATAAGGGTACACCATGTTTATGGTTCTTGTAGACGAGGAAAAATCTTCAAATTCAAACCTTGCAAACTCTAATAGTAATTAATGGTGTTAACTGAGAACTCTAGTGTTGCATTTTCTGATGTGCTTTCTTTGACATTGTGCATTGCAGGATAAGTTCAGAGTTGCTGTTCTTGTTTCACAAGCGGCGCTTCAGTTCTGTAATGGTAAGTGTCTCTCAATCAATTCGTTTCCTGCCTGAATTTCTGAATTCAGGTTTTCGGGCTCCCTTGCTGATTCCACCATGGATATTGCAGGCTTAACTCCGTCTGGTGAATACACCGTACCTGAGGAAGTCAAAGCTGCAGGTTTTGACATCTGTGCCGATGAGTGTGGATCCATTGTTGAAGGTCGTGATGTGAAGAAGTTGAAACTTCACGAAGGGGTTGAGGGTATTGCAGGCAAGCTTGGCACCTCAATAACCAATGGTGTTTCTACTAATGAGAACTTGCTAAACAAACGAAAAGAAATTTATGGGGTCAATAAATTTGCTGAGAGTCCTCCTCGGGGTTTCTGGGTTTTTGTATGGGAGGCCCTTCAAGATATGACCCTAATGATACTCGGCCTCTGTGCATTCGTCTCTCTGATCGTTGGCGTAGTAATGGAAGGGTGGCCCGTTGGTGCCCATGACGGACTTGGGATCGTTGCAAGTATTTTGCTTGTTGTATTTGTCACTGCTACGAGCGATTACAGGCAGTCGCTACAGTTCAAGGACTTGGATAAGGAAAAGAAGAAAATATCAGTCCATGTTACCCGAAACGGGTTCAGGCAAAAGATCTCTATATACGATCTGCTCCCTGGCGATATAGTTCATCTCGCGATTGGCGATCAGATCCCTGCTGACGGACTTTTCATTTCCGGGTTCTCTTTGTTGATAAACGAATCCAGTTTAACCGGGGAGAGCGAGCCTATCCACGTGACTGCTGAGAACCCTTTCCTTCTCTCGGGAACTAAAGTCCAGGACGGGTCGTGCAAGATGTTGGTGACCACCGTTGGGATGAGAACTCAATGGGGAAAACTGATGGCTACTCTCAGCGAAGGAGGAGATGACGAAACCCCATTGCAGGTCAAGCTCAATGGCGTGGCGACCCTCATCGGGAAAGTAGGCCTCGCTTTTGCTGTTGTGACTTTCGCTGTTTTGGTGCAAGGGCTGTACAGGCAGAAGCTGGTAGAAGGGTCTCAATGGACATGGACTGGCGACGATGCAATGCAGCTGCTGGAGTTCTTCGCCATTGCTGTCACGATCGTTGTTGTCGCTGTCCCCGAGGGGCTTCCCTTGGCCGTGACACTGAGCCTCGCCTTTGCCATGAAGAAGATGATGAACGACAAGGCCCTTGTGCGCCACCTGGCCGCCTGCGAGACCATGGGATCTGCTACGAGCATCTGCAGTGACAAGACCGGGACTTTGACTACCAACCACATGACTGTCGTGAAAGCGTGCATTTGTGGGCAAACCAAGGATGTGAGCAGCACCAAGGCGAGTCCAAGTCTTAGTTTCTTCTCTGAAATTCCAGATTCTGCGGTGAGAACTCTACTTCAGTCGATATTCAACAACACGGGGGGAGAGGTCGTGACGAACGAGGACAGCAAAGTCGAGATACTAGGAACTCCCACTGATACCGCAGTTTTAGAATTCGGGTTGCTTCTTGGTGGCGATTTTCAGGCAGAACGTCAAGCAACAAAGCTTGTGAAAGTCGAGCCATTCAATTCTACAAAGAAGCAAATGAGGGTGGTTTTGGAGCTACCTGAAGGAGGTTTCCGAGTTCATTGCAAGGGTGCTTCTGAAATAGTTCTGGGTCAATGTGACAAGGTCATAGACTTGAACGGTGAGGTCACTCCCCTTGATGATGCGACAATGCGCCATTTGGAGAACACCATCGAACAATTTGCTAATGAAGCTCTTAGGACTCTGTGCCTTGCTTACTTGGACCTCGGAAGCGAGTTCTCTGCTGAAAGTCATATCCCTAGTACAGGGTATACTTGTATTGGAATTGTAGGAATCAAGGATCCGGTTCGCCCTGGTGTCAAGGAGTCTGTTGCGATTTGTAAGGCTGCTGGTATCACTGTTCGGATGGTTACTGGGGATAACATAAACACTGCAAAGGCGATTGCTAGAGAATGTGGGATTTTGACTGATGATGGTATAGCGATTGAAGGCCCAGAGTTTCGGGAGAAAACCGAGAAGGAAATGAGCGAACTTATTCCAAAAATTCAGGTATTTTACACTTACAATCGTCATTTGAATCATTTACAGTTGTTTTTAGTATATCTTACCTTGATAACAATAATTATCTGTCAGCTAAACCTTGGATGTAATTTGCAGGTTATGGCTCGATCTTCTCCATTGGACAAGCATACCCTCGTAAAACACTTAAGGGGCACTTTGCAAGAAGTTGTTGCAGTGACGGGTGATGGTACAAACGATGCTCCAGCTCTTCACGAAGCAGACATTGGACTTGCAATGGGCATCGCTGGAACTGAGGTAAGTTTTACATCGTTCTTTGATCTTTTCTAGGGGAAAAGTACATATCATCACTTTGAAGGTTTATTTTGAAGGCGTTATGTTTAAATGGCGATAACATAACGGCGATTTTGAATCCTCAGGTGGCGAAAGAGAGTGCTGATGTGATAATCCTGGACGATAACTTCTCCACCATAGTGACCGTGGCCAAATGGGGACGTTCAGTGTACATAAACATTCAGAAATTTGTTCAGTTCCAGCTGACAGTCAATGTCGTTGCCCTGATTGTGAACTTCACCTCGGCCTGTCTAACTGGAAGCGCTCCGCTCACTGCTGTTCAGCTTCTGTGGGTGAACATGATCATGGACACTCTAGGAGCGCTGGCATTAGCCACAGAACCTCCCACTGATGACCTGATGAAGAGACAACCCGTCGGGAGGAAAGGCAACTTCATCACCAACGTGATGTGGAGGAACATCTTGGGCCAATCCCTCTTCCAGTTCGTCGTGATATGGTATCTCCAGACTCAAGGCAAATCAGCGTTTGGCCTTCAGGGCCCAGATTCTGACCTGATACTCAACACGCTCATCTTCAACTCTTTCGTCTTCTGTCAGGTAATTAAATTTCAATTCATCACCCACAGTTTTAGCTACCAAGCGATTTCTGCAATCTTGTTAATGCTGCAATGCTGATGTTTTCAGGCGTTCAACGAGATCAGTTCACGAGAAATGGAGAAGATAAATGTGTTCAAGGGCATACTGAAGAATTATGTGTTTGTGTCTGTGCTCGCCTGCACCGTCGTCTTCCAGATCATAATTGTTCAGTTTTTGGGAGAATTTGCAAATACATATCCTCTGAGCCTCAGGCAATGGGTTGTTTGTGTTTTGCTGGGGTTTCTTGGCATGCCAGTGGCTGCTGCTCTCAAGATGATTCCTGTTGGGTCGAGCTGAGCTCATATGTCTCCTCTTTTACTTGTCATTTGTTTGTAGATCATCGTACATTTGTGGTACTATGTACATACTGCAGCCTTTTGAGCTGTTGGGTATTCTTAGGATTTTCAACTTTAAAAGGCTACGAAACTCTTGTGTATTTACTATGTGAATTACATATGGGGGAAATTGCAAAAGTCTACTCCTTAAATTATTTTTGTTTTTCAAGTCATCATACTTCGTTTATAAATATTTAAATAATCACTTTTGTGTATTTGACTATCAATTTTATAATATCATTTTTCCTTATAAATAAGAAAAGTTCGTTACATGTTTGACATTGCGTGGTTCAATGGAGGATGTGATACGTACAAGACGGGATATTTCAGGGATCGGCGAGGATGAGAAAGGTTATCTCAACCCTCCTCATACTCGATGCCTCCTGTAAGGGGAACTTTAAAAATTAATGTCGATGGGAGAGTGGACTTAAGCAGAAGAGTATGGAGTGTGCGTAGGGGTGTCCACAGGTCAGGTCTTCATCCACCCAACTGAAAATCTCATTCACTCGTTTGTATATGGGTGAGAGCTTGGGACCCGAACCCGGCTCGTATGGGAGAGTGGAACAAGCGTAATTATTGGAGTCAGGTAGTGGTGGAGACCGACTACCTTTGGGTAGTGGAGAGGATCTTGGGTGAGAAGAGACTGCATACTCGATTAGGATATTTTGGGAGACTGCAGAAGTATTATTAGTAGCTTTGTATTTTAGGTTTTAATTAATTTCGTTCCTAAGTCGAGTAATTCGGCAACCCATGAATTGACTAAATATGTTTTAGTTCAAATGGTTTGGAATCAACGAGGGATTTGTCCCGCTGTTGTTTGCTGAGGTGGTCTGACTTGATGCCAATAGCTGTTAATAAAGTTTCTCAGTTTAAAAAATAATTAAAGAATCATGTTTCATTAAAATAGGATTTTTTTTTGTTTCCTATGCACATTGGCTCCGAATGCTAGAAAATTGAGACGACAAGACTTAAATTTATTAGGCGACAAAAGGATAAAGCTGATGATGATCCATTTTTGCTGTATATTCGATCCCTTATGATCCACATCTCCTCTTTTGACCTTGATATTACATAAAATTGTTCTTCACTCTTAGCTGAATTATGAAATAAGTTATGTCCTTATTTCTTTGTTTTTCCCACAAAATCAAATTAAATCGACAAACAAAACCAAAAAAGTGGAAACAAGTCAACAACAATGATAGTATAGCAAGAGAGAGATACTTGCATGAGTGCATCACATGAGACAACTCATTTAACACAATAACACAAATTAATAAATTCAATAAAAATTGAAAGTATAATTAATATTTTATATGATTTTAACGAAAAAACGTAACAATATCAACAAAAATAAAAGAAATAAAGTTGGAGTATAAAAAAGAAAAAAAAGTATTTAAGTGAGGAAAGTGAGAATTAACTTTACAAATAAGTGCGATAACCCATAATTTTCCTTTCTTTGATCAAGTTTCATGAATCAAAAGTAACTTATAACTAAGGATGATTTATTAGCGTTTCCGTTGTTGATGGGAGCAATTTTCTGGGCGAAGGACACGTGTTCAAGAAAAGCAAAAGGTCAAACAATTGTGATAAGACAAAAGACCAATCAACAATGAATCATACACACTTTTGAACTGTTGTAGTGTACAGAAGCAGGCTCAAAAGTATATGACATTAGTGAACTGTGATTGCATTTTACAGTACAACAATCATATATATATGAAGACTTTGATTTGCAAATGTGTATCAGATCCCATTTTCTTCTCTAACAACATTGTACTGCTTACACCATGTGAACACTGATCCCCAACTTTGCTCATTCTCCACAAGTTCAAATTAAAAGAAACAATTTTCTTCTTCTTGATTCTCTGTTCTGTCCAGCTATACAATTTTATTTAATGATGTGGAAGATTCAAAATCTGCAAGTCTTTGGCAGGTGAGCATCTTATTTTTACTGACAGCATGTACTGCATTGACTCACTGGTTTTGCAACTTCATCTCCAAGAAAAATCATAAATGGTACAAATATTTTTTGCCCGGTATTCTAAAGAACGCTAAGCGATGGTCAGACAGGAAAAGCTTTTAGAGACTACTCGCCGTTGTCTCCTAATACCACATACATCATCAATAATGAAAGCTCCATATGTTGCATTTAAAAAAACCCATGTATATTAAAGCTTTTAGGCTTGGAAAAATGTAGCCTCCTCACTTTGGCACAAACAATAATCTATTGTATGTAAAATACAATCAACATACATAACCTTTCTCAAGATCATCGCACCAAAGCTTCTTCTTCACAAGGGAACAATAATCTTAAGGACCCTCCTCAAAACCAACAACTTCATAGTTATTACATTCAAAACAAAACTCAATCTACAAACTTCTTTTTTCTGAATTGCCAACATCTCTAACATAGATACATCAAATCAGACCAGCACAAACACATAGCCCCACACTCTCCCTTCACTCTCACATTTTGATCCTATCATAGCCTTTCCCCGACGCCACAAGGGAAAAAGGCGCCCCAAGCTTCCCATCAAAAGGTAGGGTTGCCGCAGGACATAACAAAACAAGAAAAGTACCGAACAAATGAAACAATGCTCACTGTTTACAATTCTATTATGTATGCAGCCCAAAGCTCTTCTTTTTCTAAATCTTTTCTACTTTTTCCCTTCCCTTTTCGCCTTTCTTAGGTTTACTTTCAATCATAAAAGAAAGAAACCATCTTGAGCAAGCAATAATGAAAACACTACAAATTCAGCTAAGGGCCAATTCAACCCGCACTACACACTAGCATATCCTTTTCTCATTTGGCATGTCATGGTTTTGATCACAGTTATTGAAAGAAAGCCTTTTTCTCTTACTGCTCGAGGAATTGGCCGATGGGTTCTCTACAGCATCGCGTGGCCTCAATTGAGTCTGCAACAGATCCAGTGTATGCATAGCCCTCGGTTCTTGACCTTTCTCCGCCTCCCATGCCTGCATTAGGCGATAGCATGTAAAGACATGATCCTGCGCAATTCAGCAAGAGGACAATATTAGGACTATAATTTCAGAATCTATATTATGTGTATTTTCATAGAAATACAATAACCGATTTGGATAGGAATCGTCAAGAACTCACTATTTCGAGAAACCCACAAGAGATGAGATTAATCTTAAACTCCAATGCACTTCTTGTCAATCTATGATCCAATGCCACCAATGTGGCAGCAAGTGCAATCACAGATGGCCTATACTGCATCAAATTGATCTCTGCAATCCCAATCACACAAATCTAAATTCAAATTCAAAATCTTCAAGTAACAAACCGATTAGTTTCAATGCCAAAACCAAGAACACAAGTGTCATCAACCAAATTGTACCTCTTATTATGGGCACAATGAGCTCCACAATCCTAGACACCGAGACAGTGTCACTTGGCGGTGGAGGCTCCTCCTTGTGCAACTTCCTAATAAAGTAAGGGACAAAAGCGAAAGGAGTCATTGAATCCATCCTCCATTCAAGTGTGCTCAGAACCATCAGCTCCATTCTCTGAATCACTGCACTCTCAAAACTGTACTCCTCGATCTGAAACTCCGATAGCCCCGGGACACTCAACTCCTCCATCTTGGCAGCCAAGGAAAGGCATGCCACTGAGAGCAACCGAATCGCCCACGATTTCTCAACCTGATGCATACAGATTACAAAAATTCATCAACAATAATTGAGCATTACTGAACCAAAAGAGAAATGTGTAGCAGACACTTACATCAATCGACCTCCTCGAAATGAAACGATCAAAGTATGTCATTGCCAAGTATGCTGTTCCCAATCGAAACCCGAAGATTACCCTTTTCTGGATTCAACAACAAAAACACCAATCACCAACAAAGTTCAATCAAACACCAAAAAAAAATTGGATTTTTAAATTTCAAGACTAACATTGAGAACCCATTTGATAGACTCCAAGCGAGCACATTTGAACCAATCATCAAACACCAACGGCTCATTCCTCCCCAAACCCATCTGGGTCTCTCTACCAAACAACATTTCCACATACTCATCATCAGAAACCCCACCAACACTCTCCAATTCACCAACCACCAACTCATCATCATCAAAAAAAGACTCACTTTCTTGACAAAGAAGGCTAGACATTGGCAATGAAGAAGAAGAGCTCAAATGAGAACCACCCATCACTCACAAAAAGATTCTACAAAACACCCATTTGAAAAAAATACAAAAAAACCAAGATTTGTAGAGGGAAAATTTAGATTAAAACGGGAAGTGGAAGGTGTGGGCTCTGGATTTAGAAAAAAAAGGGTTGGTGGGTGAATCGTGAATCTCCCCAAATTGTTGTGTGTGCTTGGTTTCAGAGAAAGTGGTCCTTTTTAGTAGAGCTCGTTTTGAGTACTAAGCTTTGACTGAGGATTGATTTTGATACCCCTGTTTCAGGGCACATCAACAGTGTGGTTTGGCGCCACGCGCTCTCGTGTCGCGTGGGGTACACGGTCCAATGGGATGGGGTTATGGGTACCGTACATGGGGTCGTACCAGAAAGCGCACCTGGTGTTCTGTTATTGGATAACGGTTATGATCTGCTGTGGCAAGGTCTAAATTAATCTCCTGAGCTCATCGAGTTAAAATTGAGCTTTGTTTGTTTTGATGAGGGATTTGGCAAATAGAGTGATTCTTGTTTTTCTCCATTGTTTTGAGAGTCACACCTAAAATTTTGGGTTTAGTTTTTTTCTAGAGGATCTGATTAACAAATGAAGTAAATTTTCAAGGATACCAAATGCTTTCAATTTTAACAATAACTTAAAATTAAATGCATATATGACTTCTTTTTTTGAAGTTAAATATATAACATTTTGTGTAGAGGATGCAACTCTTGATATAAATATACAATTAAATCAAGTAAAAAAATGTATTAAATCATTTCATTTATCTACACTGGGTGGAACAATCCCAACATCTATAAACTGAGCGTACAAATGATGCACTGTTTCTACAAACAATAACTTACATTATGTTAAAGCACATGTTTACCAACACTAACAGTTGATAAACAACCCAACAAACAAACATAAAACACACTAAACAAACCAAATACATTAAAAGCTCATATGGATATCACACTGACATTCAAACCCTGATTCTGAAACCAAAAAGCCAGTTTTAAGTAGACCTTTGATCACTAAACCAAATTCAGCTGATAACGATAATTAAGATAGAAATGTTGTTAGACTATAAAACTCACTAATTAATGACAGATGAATATCAATATAATTTCTATAACTTATTTGGTTGGTTTACAAAAAAATAGTTTTATACATTATTTAAGAATTGAAATCTACATAATTATATTACAAGCTTAGGTATGGTTTTAGTTAGTAAACAATAATAACAAAGAAATGACAGTGTTTAAAGAGGTATCTTTTTATATTTGACAGCGAAATGACTCAAATTTATCATTTGCTGCTCTTGCATACGCTTTCATTTATATGCTCGTCATGTTGTCACAATCCATCCTAATTATGTCTACCAACAAATTGATGAATTGAATAGAATATACAAAATTAAATATTCCAAACTAAATGCAAGATCTAAATTGATATTAAATCAACACAAAATCCAATGAGATTACATAAATAATCTATAAAGACCTACACATTAATTCATTCCCATTAGCAAGGCAGATTTATCAGATTTATTAAATTATTAGTACTATAAGATTAGAGAGACTGACACAAGATCCAAAACCCATCCAATGGTCCTTTCACTTTAAATTCCAATTTTCTTTAAACCTAGTCTTTCGTTTTTATCATTTTAGTTGGCAATATTTTAAGTTAATACCCACTATGTAAATGAATAAAAAGTAACATTTATGGGATAGTAATATTATTAACAGTAAATTTAATATTTTATCAAATAAAAATATTACATTTTTGTTTTGTTTTTGGCAATTATCGTTTTTAGCTTTTACAAGAATACGAAATGGCTTGTAATTTTGATAGATTTTTCTTGGAATAACAAGTAAATCATATATTTGGTTACAAATTATAATAGATTTGTCTGTCGAATGAATCAAGCGACTGTTTTAAGGATCACAAATCAAATGCTAATCACATCGAAATATTATTTTGTTTTTCTCTTACAAAACCCAAGAACCGATGGCTAATATATTTAGATTAAGATTAGAACAACCTAGACTCCTCTGAGTCAATTGGGGTTGTTTGAGTCAACGTTGGATCCATTATAGTAGATCCAAGTATTAAGCTTGTCTACCCCAACAAGCAATTAGTTATTGACCCATTTAAGCAAAAGAAAAGACCCTATATATTAAGTCATAATTATAATATGTATAGTGTTGTGGCTTCCAAGATTTCTTTCTAAAATTTAAAAATTATAATGAAAAGAATTGCATCTTGACATATAACTAAATTTATTTTGATATAGTTGTATGATAAAAAATGTAGATATGGTTAATGTTTATAAACTTAAATATTTTGGTTGAATTGGACCTTAAATCATGGAATTATAAAACGACTTCCGTAGCATCTATAAGTCAATTTTAACCAACACGAGTACTCACACACACACAAATATATAAGTCAACTTTCATGTCTCAAGCACATTCCGGTGAAAAATATTTTGAATTCGAAAAAAATAAATATTTGACCACCCTTATAAATTGTTCACGTGAGACTATCTCAAAGTTGTAGGTTTTTAACAAAATGATTATTTTAATTTCGAATTTATCATATATAGCAAGAACATATTCATGAAGTTGGTACTCAATGGATGTGAGTCCACAGGAAATGTTGCAGGTTTTGGCAGACTCGACACCATACAATAAGCTTGAGCGGCTGGAGTATGTTAACAATATTTTTTGTATTTCGAAAAAGAGATCACTTGAGCATAAATAAGAATAGAATCTAATTTCCCGTAAATTATGTAAAATAATTGTAAGGCATTGTGCATGGAATATTTATAAGAGTAATCGTATTGTATATATCAAACAATTTACGATACAACTTTTTTTTGAACGGTGTGTATATCTTCAATATGCCTTTAAGAACGAATTAACCAATTCTAAATGATCCTAATGGAATACATAGTTTAGCTTTTAAGTTTTTTTTGATCGACAAATTATATCAAGATTTGGGTTCGACTATGCTATTGATAAAACAAGACAGCACCAAACTTGTTATTGTATTAATAATGGGCTCAAGACATACCCTTATGTAGAAGAGGGCCGTCTCTTGACTTCCACCGAAAAGAAGAGGTCCAACAAAAGTTAGAAATAAAGGCGATAATAAAATCATCAAAAAAAATATAAGAACTGGAATCCCAAAATGATACAAATGGAGTTTAAATGGTTCGACACCGTTCTCACCATGAAGTTGAGGTCGTTTTCTTGAGATTTGCACATCTGGACAATAAATTAATTAACATGGAAAGATCTCTAACAAGAAAATACCATTTTTTTCTATATTATATATCAAATATCATAACTCATATTTACTCTTATCAGTAAAATTAGTGGGAAACTATAAAATATAAGATATCAGCTTAAATAATAATAAAATATTATAAATTTCTTTTTAAATAAATAAGGTTTTATTTAGTATAAGAGTGATTATTCTTCACCTATATCCCTCTACGTACATCATCTTGATTGGAATAAAAAAGTTACAGTACACACATAAGAGTTTTATATGATCACATTAATTTCGATAATATCTCACTAAAAAAATAAGTGCATGACGACACACATAAAGCATCAACTTACAGAACCTATATCATAAAATGACATCACCAATTTGACCAAATCAATGATCACAAGATGCTCCTCTCATTTTATATACCACATAATGCTCCTCACTTACATATTTAAAATCATTATTTACATGTTAGGTAGGAAAGTCTCCATTTTTCAAGTGTCGTGTGTGTATATATATATATATATATTATCTGATCAACATTTTTGTTGACCATCGGTTCTGGGTCTGCTTCTTGAGGAAGAGACCAAGTTAGTGAAAAGTATATATATATAGAATCACATTTAGATGTGAACTAACAAAAACGTTCGAATCGTCCGAATGGTAGAATGTTTGAGCACACAAGTAAAATGTTGAAATTATGCTTTGCCTAAGCATTCTACTTCTTTGTCCAAATATTTTATGTTTGAATGGTTCGGACGTTATTATGTCATCTTTTTTTTCTATAAATTCTTAACTGTTAACCTACCCCTTTATAATGATGATGTGAAAGGACATAAGTTTTTTTTTTTCATTACATGTTCCTTTGCAAGGAAGGGTCTCTTTAATTTATTGTACTGTCACACCACATGGAAATCAATTTTGAGGGGCCATCAAAGACTCCATCAACAAGCAATGTTGAAGGAAATGTGCATGCATGGATGTACGAAATGAATTTTATGCATACATAAATGTGAGGAATAAATTTAAACACACACGAAAAGAGTTAAAATATAGTGTTTACATATAGAAAATATACCATAGTTCATGAATTCAGTCAATACAATTACTGTTCTAAAAACCACCGATATATCCAAGTGAGATATCTTTTTACTTAATCACTTCTTGTTTTTTACAAGAGAGGCGTCACATTCAAATGTGATAAAAATATTGTATCGGGTTGCACATTAGGGTTGGCCTAGTTATGGGTTAAAACGATCATTATTTTATATGAGATTAAAAATTTCAATTATTTAATGAATCATTCGCCTGAAAACAAGTATACATATGATGAAAGTTAAGAATTAACCGTTAGATTACATTTTCTGCATTATTGCTGGAAAAAATATATATTGGGTTGGTATAGAAATGGTATTGCATTCAAATAATGTGTGAACGTGAACTCCAACCAACCCTCTTGCAAGTGATCATGTATGTATGATTTACTATGCATTAAATTTCATGTTTATTGTTCACCTAACTTGTGTTACAATGCTCTGTTATAAATATATGATGATGTCATATTAATCTACGTCATAAAATTGCTTTATAATATTACAAAAGAATATGTGATATATAATGCACATTTTATTCTCTTAATTGCATAGGTAAAAAGATCATAGTTTGATGTTACAAACCTTTTCATTTTACAAAGTTTCCTATTAATATCAAAAACTTGTTGATAATCTTATCATATTATCTAACATGTTCCACATTGATCATGTGTCTATTATAAGAAGATAAACTGACACTATTATACGTTAATTAGAGGCAACACCTCTAGTATGGGGTTTCAAAGGCATGAAGTGATTGCTTATCATAAATAACGATGGTCTCGTTAGTCTGTTTTTATTATTATTAGAATCTGAGCTAGTAGTATATATGCTAATTATGTAAATAACTGGATGATTTGGTGATTGTATTTTAGAATTTTTGCTGGTTAAATAGTACAAAATGACCAAGTTAACAAACATATTAACTTGTCAATGCGTTAACTCAAGTTTGTATGTTTGATTGATTTGTTCTTGCTTATATTTATGGACTAATCTACATCTTCATATATGATTGACAAAACACGAAAATTTAATATTTTTATAATTACTTTACTTTTTTGTGTTTATAAGAACTATATTTGTTATTTGTTGGATGAATATATATTTTGTTGATTTTGTGATTGGTTTTATTGACGTTAGTGTGTGTGCCACTCACATGTATATTCAAAGCCTGTCGGCTATACTGCAGAGATATGAAATGAAACCAAGAAGAAGATGCCAATATATCTAGCTAGCTAGCTGCTATTAACTTGTAATTAATGAATGGTTATTCGTGGTTAAAGTCTTATCTAACCTAAAAAAATCGATCTAATCAAAAAGCAAAATATCATATTTTAAAATATTTATTTAATAATGACAGGATCAAAATAAAATTCATGTTCAAATCTTATTGAGGTACATATATTGATCACATAGAAAAATGGAATTCTTGGTATATGTCTCCCTTAAAAACTACCATTATGAGTGTTAATAATACTCTTAGTTAGGTCAAGAAACACTCGTACAAAAACAACAAGTGACTGAAAGTAAAAGCGAAAAATAAGAACAATAAAGTTGTGTGGTTCATTAACAATATATCGATTACGTCTACAAACAAAGTAGATAAATTCTTATAATTAGAGATAATAAGAATATATGACCACCAAGTGAGTTCAGCTAGGTTACCTAAATAGTATATGTACTATTACATCGGGCCCTAATAAAAAATAGGTAAACATAAAAACCCTAATTCAACAGACGATCTAAATTACGTCCATACTATATCATCAAAATCTGAACATCAGATTTTGTTGCACTTTGAACTTCTAGACACCGGCTCGCTGATCGGTTAACAAAATCACCATATTAACTAATACCAATTGAGTCAGAATTGATCAAGCTATATCCAAAACCTATATTCTAAAGTAAAAGTGAAGACACATTTGGAGGGTTGGTGAAGAAATTACATAGTCATGAGAAAATGAAAGTGGTGGTCTGGTGTGCAAGGTGAGACAGCAAATTACAGCCAAGAAGTATAGAAGAGAAAAGTGGCATGATTGAGGTTAGATGGAGCCTTAAACAATTGTCAGAGAAGTATTAAAACTCTACCACAAGCTTACACACATTTCACTCACTTCCATGCCCTTCTCCTTCAACAATTGTGTCAGTCACTCATCCCCACCCCTTGTTTTTGTTTCAAGTGTCAGGGTATTTGAGCTTCCCAATGTGTTGACCACTTTGATTACTTCTTGCTCCTTCAATTTTATTTTATGCTTTTATTACTCTCTATTGGCAGTGTGCTCACATGCCTTACCCCCACAGCATTTGGCATCACCTATTTTGTGCAAACTCAAGTTGTTATCGAATATTTTGTTAAAGTCTCATTCCTTAAAGGAATTTTTGATAGAAACTTCTTAATAGAAATAAGGTGGAAAACCAAGCCAAGATTCATTGCCCGAAAGCACATCACACTTTATAGGAGTGGAGAAATCGGGTTGAAGTCAAAGCATGATCTACAATTGGACTTGTCCACATCGGTAAAGTTTAAACCAGTAAGTAAGACGGTAGGTTAAGTATCATTTCGATATGAATGTCAAACAATCATGATTGTTGTATGATTACATGGGCCTTACTGAGTATGGAAATGAAAATTTCTAGCATACGGGTCTCTTGAATTCAATGTCAATGGCACTGTACCCACAATTCAAAACCAAAAGAGAATAGAGTTAATGCAACTATAGGGAGGCCACTCTAAACAAATTGTGGATGTAGTTTTGGTCCCTTAGGATGTTTAGAGTAGTTAACATCTCGAATTGAAAAGAGATTTATCACTTAATAAATATCTCGAGTTTCTATCTATCAATTAGAAATTCTTGTTAGATTAGGTTTTAACACGATATCAAAATCTGGTTTTCCAACCAAAACTGCCACAAATATGGATTTCTTCATCCTTTTGCTCACCTTGTAGAGGTGGAAGCCCATCTCACATTGGTTTATTTCGATTGTTCGATCTCCATAGTTTCATATAATGTGAACTCATTCATCACTTTTGCTATAACAAGAAAGATAATTGTAAACAATTTAAATAAAACAAACAACTAGTGTTAAATTTACAGTATTTGCCAACAATGTGTTGAACATGTCCACAACAGCGGGAAGGAATTCTCATTAAGAGAGATATGTTACAGAATCATCAAGCAAGTTCGAGTAGGTTCATAACTCAGTATTTATAATACTACAATCAACTCTAATTAGAAAAAAAACCGAGACATCAAATTACTAAAATCTGAACGTAATGTCGGCGACATGCCCTGATCTACCCACCCTTCAAACATAGAGCCACCAGAACTTGAGAGCTCTGTAAATCAATAGGAATTTCTCCAAAAGATAGTGAAGAAACTATCATCCATTCCATTCAACAGACTCATGCCGATAACGCTGCCTCTTTTTCGAACCTCACATGAATTCTTAAATTTCAGCTCTTCCTTTTATTCATCTATATATTCTCGTCATCTTTCACTATGTTGTCTTTAACTTTTACTTTCTTTCGTTGTTTCACTTTTCCGTGTTAAGAAATCGATTCTCTTTTTACAATCCCAACTTATAATTGAAAATATGTGTATAATAATATTCCAAACAAGTCAAAATCAGTCACGTGTTAAAGGCAACACATGCATGAGCACAGATACATGCAGAAGTGCAGAAAATTGGATAAATAGCCAGCTACTTCCCATAGCTCAAAATAAATCGAATAGACACACACAGCTTGCACTGCTCTGATTAGTGTTAGTGCATAGCTTGTTATGGTGCACCAACCACAGGCATTACTACTATGAGTCCAAAATATTTATTGTCCCTCCAATAATTCATATTCATATATGAAATCATACAATTTAATTCCACGTGCTATCAGAATACCACAGATGCTTATTTATCGTACATCTCAACAAACATATTCAATTCTCTCTTTTAATGGCAAAGAAATGGATCGATATTTAGGTTAAAGACTTTCTTTGCAAATGAAGGTGAGTCTGTTTTTGTCCCTTAATTCAACAAATGAGCAGCATAATTTTTTATATATATTATAATGACTAATAAAATCCCATAGCCCATGGTACTAGTGGAGCATATCCATCAGCAAAGTTGAATTCATTACATAGAATCCTCTCATTTTTTCTATTCGATAAAAACACTAACAATAATCAACCCCAATATTCTAAATTCTGATTCTTTTTTTTTTTATGTTGATTTTGATTAAGATGAGACTAAGGTTATTGAACTTGGATTGTCCGGAAATCTCGGTGAGCTGAGAAATGGAGAGTTCCAAGAATTTGGAGGGAGATGTCGGCTAGTTGTGTATCAATATTTGTATTCGACTATGTTACGATGAAGCAAACTGGCACCAAATTTGTGCTTCTTAAAAGTGAATTGCCCTCTATAATTGAGATTAAATTCATTACCCACTTAAAAAGTCCAAAGTGGACTAGTCTTTTTGGATCAAAAAAGTGCCATAATATGTATGTGAGCTTACTTGTGGGGTGGGTGCCCCTCCTCGGTAAGACCCGGTTCTCCGGACCTATGAAACACCGGCACAAAAAATGATGAGACCGAGAACACATAACTCACCATAGCAATTTTCATCTTCATCCTCATCCAGTCATCCTTATACTTATCATTTTTAGAGAGGTGTGACCCAAAGATTTGTAATGGGCCGTGCCCATGAAAAGCCCAACTTCCCAAAATGGCAATCAGCCAAACTTTCCTGACCCGGGTTTGACCAAATTGGAGCTGAATTGATCGGATTAAGACCGAAATTGATCAAATTGGGTTGGATTGGGATTGAAATTGATCGAATTTGACCCAATTTAACCAAGATCCGGCTTCTCGTCTGGGGGAAGTTGAAAATCCCGAGATCTCCCGAGATTTATAATCCTCTGAGACATAACACTATTTGAGACAGAGAAAAGAGGGAGGAAAAAGAGCAAAATGGTAAGTATTTAAAAATTATTTAAGGGTAATTTGGTCTTTTTAACACAATTATAAATTAAAAAACTAACCAAAATTAACGGTAAATTTTTTTGAAGTATAATTCTAGGTGTAGTTGTCCAATATTATCTCTTTTCTTAAAAGTAATTATAACAATTTCCCTATTCTACCCATAGTTACCTCACAATCTATCTTCACTCAACGATCGCACAATCTCCCCTTAGAAAGACTAAAATTCTTAAATAGATACACTATTTACCCCACAAGAATATAATAAAATTATTTAACCAGCCTCATCGAAAAAAAATAATGATGAGAGTATGAGACCCCAGTTAACTATTCTCAATTTTTCTCATACTTAAAAGTTCACAAATTGAGAATAACTTGGTAAATATATTTTCTAGCAATAATAATCAAACTTCAACAAAAAAATAATCATAAGACTCTCAAAGCACAATCGATTAGAATAATCTATCAAAGGCTTTCAACAAATTCAACCATGTTTATTACCAGCCAAGCCTCTCTTCCTCTTCTACTCAACTTCCACCTCATCAATCTGAGCTCACAAGGACAAAGAGTGGCTTGTCTCCCAATCGGTCCCGGCCCTAAAAACAATCCGAAGAACATATCATCAATGCATTCATAATATGCGCTGTCACACGTCAACAGGATTATAAATTTACCAACGAGTAGTTACGTAATTAGAAATAAACTTAGATAGTTTTCTATTACCAGTTTGTTTCCTTGTTTAGTTCATTTCCAGTATAGTATAGGATTGTTCCATGTATAAAGGGATCTCCAGTTTTATTTAACATCAATTCAATCAATAATGTATTTTAGATTTCAATAATGTATTATCATCTCCGGTCATATCTTGTCAATTATATTCGGTGAGGCAAGTCATAAAATGTTGAAATATGTGAAGACACTATTGCCACTAGATGTATCAATATGCATTGCAAGTCATGTGAAAGAGGCTAAACTTTGATTTAAAATCATATTAAAATAATAACTGAGCGGTAATTAATTCAAATAGAACGTACCTTTAGGTCTGCCAGTTCAATAACACAAGCACACTCAACCACATTCACTCCAACGCGTTCTGCACTCAGAAGGCGAAGATACAATCACTGGAGATTTCAAATTGATGGAGCAAAACGTGGACATTTCCCCACAAACTAGTAACGAACTAGAAGTAAACTTATGCATAAATACATTACCTAGCAGCCTCATTGCAGCGCATAAGGTGCCGCCGGTTGCAATGAGATCATCTATGATTAAGGCACGTTCTCCAGCTTGCACGGCCCCTACATGCATCTCCATTTTGTCTGTCCCATATTCTAATGAATACTCTTCAGAAATAACCTCCCCTGATAGCAAAAAGAAAAAGAAACTAAGTAAAACAGAACAGCAACACTACAAGTTTGAAATCAATCCTTAATTGTCCATAAAATTTAGTCGGAAGTATATTATATAATATTTATTGAAAAACAATATTAGATCTCTTTTTAATACTAGTTAGTGTGATCCTCTGTACAAAGTACATGTTAACAAATTCTCCCACGGACAGATTTTGTAAATTTCTAGGGGCATTTTATATGAAGGACGATCAAGATAATGATACACAGCTTCTACTCATGATCGTGGACAAGGTAACATAGTAAAGGTACAAGCCTCTGACACTGGCAACTTTGTAATGGTGATATAATGATAGCATGATGTGAGTGGAATAAAAAGTAAACATAAAATAATGCTCCATGATCGACTGTATTATGTTTAGATACAATACATTGACAATTTGACCACAATAATCATATAATTGCTCAACAAAGTATACACATATAAGGCTTCAGAGCATAAACAAATTGTCACTGACTACCCTCTTGATATTATTGCGAAAAAAATCATACATGATACCAGAACTTAAAACAGTATGGAGTTAATGAGGAAGAAGGAGAAGATATGGTGAAATACCAGGCAACTTATGAGGTTTTCTCATTGGAACAAATTTTGCTCCAATGGCTAATGCAATAGGAGGGCCAAATATGAATCCTCTTGCTTCAATACCTACAGCATGTCCAACAGATATCAGATTTTTTGGTATATAACAATGAACAATTATAATGTAACTAGCTATTACCAAATTAAATTCAGACAATGAAAGATCACGTCATTATATAATTAAACTTGGGGATAACATACATTTTAATACAACAACCAACACCAAGCCATTTTAACATTTCGTTGGGGTATGCTACTTGGACCCTTTAGAATAATTCATCGATATCTTCTACTTGTATACTCCTTCTCAACTCCATCCCATCTAAGGTTAACTCTGTAATGTCTAAGGTTACCCAAATTGGTTTAGGTCTAGCACTACTCCTATTAGCTTCCCCTGACCTAATTCTCTTGCATTCCTAAAGGGGTATTTCCTTTTGAAGCTAACCCAATTCTTGCTCGGATAGCTTCATTCCTTATCTTTCACAATGGATTGACCAAGAACCTGGTGACTATGAGAGAAAGACTCTTACAATCGTTCACAATGTTTCTGAAATACAAGCTTATGAAAAAGTGGAGTATCTTCAATTCTATATAATAAGAGCTCCAAATATCATGCCTTAAGAGTCCATAATTCTAGTTATTAAGAACTCAACCACCAAAACTAATCTGAATTCTTAAACCTAACATCTCACTTAGACAAATCAATGGACAGCAAACTGTAACAGCATAGAAGACAAGGGCCTGGATTTCCCATTCACCTGACTTCCTGCTTACACAGTCTAGTATTTCTAGAAAGAAGCGTTAATGTAACAAAAACGTGCATGAAGTTATGAAATCAACAATATCAATTACCATAAGCTTAGCCCTTTTCTCATTTTAATTTTCTTAAATTCAGAATAAGCTAAATACAATCCAAACAGCAGAACTAACATAAAACAAGACTGGGCGTTACCAGCAACCACAGAGATGTCCTTCCCTTTGTATCTCTCAACAAACAAATCAATGGTGTCCTTGAAAGCCTTTGTATCAAGAAGCAGAGTGGTTATATCCTGAAACATAATCCCTGCCAAAACACCACCCACAACAACAACAAAAAAAACTCAACAAATGCTCACAAAACCAATAGCCTCAGCACAAAACAGTAAATACCCATATCACAATTTTGCAAAAGCACAGATCTTTGGCACAAACCACAGATACCCATTTGAAAACAACTGATACTTAAGCCAATAACTTCAAAACCAGTAAAAAAAACACCAGAAAAAACCTGGCTTGGGGAAGTTGGGGATGACCCTAATGGCAGAGGAAATCCCAGCAATACGAGGGTCCTGAATATTTTCAGAAGCCATTTCTTTGGTATTGCACTGAACTGGAAGCTGATCTCAATATGAATCTCAAGAGTGTGCGGAGAAAGAGACCGACAGGCTAAAGCACCATTCACGCCTAATTCTCTTTTCAAGTAAAAGAAGGGAAAAAAAATCTCTACTTCACCAACCACAAGAAAGCATTTACCAAAAACTTTCGGCTGACGATAATAACCCTTCTATTACTGGAATTTTGCTGTAAAAGAAGGTCACCATACAAGGGTACTTTTGGTACTGGAATGGGCGGCGGAGCCACAATGCACCAGTACCACCTAGGTCAACTGCACGCACGTTTTTTTAATTTTAATTTTCTGATTATTTTATATTATTATATTAGGAGTGGGCACGATTTTAGGACCGATCGATTAAGAACCCAGGGAAACCTACTGTTTGGTTTTCAAATTATTGAAACTATATTTGGAACCGTTGTGTGAGAAAACGTCTGGTTATAATAACAATTCTCTAGTGCTAAATGGAATTTGTTGATTTTCGACTTTTTATTTACGCCCAATTTATATGCTGAATTAGATGAATTTGAACCCAACAAACAATGATATGAAATAATAACAAAACGGATGTTATGATTTAATTAATACAACTCAGTCGAAATATAAAGTTATAAAACAAAATATCAGTAAAATATAGATATTATACGTGGGTTGATGAGAAGTGGACACGTGACGATGCAAACAATACCGAGTTTTACCAATTAATCAGTGATTTTGACTTCTTAGAACCAAAATCGAATTGAAATTGAACAGTTCTCTCAAATTTAAAATCAAAATCGAAACATTATTTACGATTTTTTTTTACATTTTTTAGTTTGAAACCGGTTTCATGGCCACCCCTTATATCCGATATAATTTTAGTTGTTTGTATAGCATTACAGTTTTCCCCGTTCATTTTAAAAGTTACAGACTCGTGTTATATTATAAATTATATTGTTATTTCAACACATTTGAATCATAACTTTTTAGTCATAAACTTTTTATTATGGAAAATGTTAAATTGTATGGTAGGTTAAAAACTACTATCAAATAAATACTTAAAATATAATTAAAGTTGATTATACTTTACTTTACTGCAACTGTAATGATCGGTTTTACACTTCACTACACCTGTTATAAAAAATTTAACTTCAGATTAGTTAATTACGTTTTTTACACACCACTCGTTATCACGGGTACAGATACCGAACTGATTGCCCAATTAAAACTTCATCTCCACAACTTGTTTCATATGAAGGATCTTGGGCCTCTCCCATACTTTTTGGGACTAGAGGTTCACACATGCTCAATAGGTATTTTTATGAATAAAACGAACTATGTCAACGATTTGTTTGACTCGTCAGGTATTCATGGTAGTTCACCAGTTGACACTTTGATGGAGTTGAACGTCAAATTACGCAAAAAGGAAGGTGATCTCCTCCCTGGCCCGACTGTGTATCATCAGTTGGTGAGTAGTTTAGTCTATCTCATAATTAGCCGCACAGATTTGTCCTTTGCGGTTCAACATGTCAGTCAGTTTCTCAGTCTCCTCGACATCTACATTTGGTCGATGTGCGTCGTATTCTGCACTACATGTTGGGTACTATTACTAAGGGAATTTAGTTTTCCTCCGACACCCACTCCAACTTTTGGCATATAGTGATGCAGATTGGGCTGGTTGTGCGGAAACTCGACGTTCTACGACTGGTTGTGTGTATTTTTGGGTCATGCTTTCATTTATTGGAAGTGTAAAAAGCTAGATCGTGTCTCCAAATCCTCCACGGAAGGTGAGTATCGGGCCATGTCTCAAACATGTTCAGAGATCATTTGGTTGCGTGGATTATCATCAGAATTGAGATTCTTGTCTCATAGAGCTACTCCTCTCCAAGTTGATGATACCAGTGTTGTTCATATCACAACGAACCACGTATATCACGAGCGCACCAAGAATATCGAAGTAGACTGTCACTTCATCCGAGATGCTTATGACTCGCAAGTGTTGTTACTTTTGCATATCCCATCAAACCTTCAGTTGGCAGATATCTTCACTAAAGCTCTCCCTCGCAAACGACATCATTTTCTTAGGGAAAAATTAATGTTGGTTGATTAAATTTGAAAAAAAAGAAGTTAGTCTCACATCTGAAAGATGTGAATTTGTTCACCAGTTTATATAACAATATGGGCCTCCACTTATCATCTTGAGCTTTAATTGAGTATACCCATTTGCAGCCAAGTGGGGTAACACCAGGGGATCGGAAGGAGGGAGATGGAATTGAATCAGAGATTTGCTGGTCTAATTCGGAGAATAGGGAGCTTTTGAGGAGTCGGTTGGTTGGGGACGGCGATTATGGTGTGAAGCATAAGATTCGTGTTGATGTGAAGCTTGCTCTACAGGTCGTTGAGGACGCATCGAGTCCTGGGTTTAAGTGGCAGCCGATGGCTCACTTGCACAATCGAGGTCTTGATGCTGGTATGTGCAAATCAATGTGGGAGAAGAGTGTAAATCGACCGACAGGAAGTTGTGAGTACATTAACGTGAACGTTAATGGAACTTGGTACATAATCGAAGTAGCCTTAGCCGGAGAGTTCTCAATAGCTCGTCCCACGACCAGCTACGAATCGTTGTTATGCGTGTTCCCAGAGATATTTGTGGGGAAGGTTGAGGATTTGAAGCATATTGCCAAAGTGATGTGTGGAGCAGCAAGAGAATCCATAAAAAAGATGGGATCGTTTGTGCCTCTGGAGGAGAAATTCATAACTGGGCCAGGTGGGCTTTTATATTTACATGGGCCTATACATATGAGGTTAACATAGACGGTAGTCCCGTGAATGGATATCGTCATAAAGATTTTTCCTGGCAAAGTTAGTTTTTAGAATCACTGTTATAGTTGATATTATAGGCCGAAGTGATGACCTGACTTTATTTTGGCGAAATCGGGATGATCTTGTGATTAATTGTTTTTCTCGATCGCATGTCAATTCTACAGTAACGTCGTGGTTGTATCTAAGAATCTAGATATGATAAGCCTTTTTTTTATCTAGTTTCCAGCATCAAGTCCATGGTTATTTTGATTGATGTGGTATAAATGGAAGAACTTCAATTTATGACGTCTAATATTCTTTAAATACTCCATAGCACTTGGTTGGGTCATCTTTGCCTTTTAGACTCTGACTTGGAAGATAGTATGATTATATTCATATTACTATCTCGGTTGTACTTATTGCAGTCAATCTCTAATAAAGTTATTATGCTTTCTTTCAAGAAAAAAATGAGTGTATTAATGTTAACAAATGTGTTTTAACTATTTGGTATCACTTTCCTTATAATATGCTACTCTTTAACATTAAAAAAATTATGTGTTTGTGTTTGATAGAAATTGGGATACATTATTATTTATTGGATTTATTGTCATATATAGAATTGTATTGTTGGAGTATGTAATTTGGTTGCAACTTTTGATTTTACAGGTTGTGACTTTTGAGTTACGACGTACTTAAATGAAAAATATTTTAACGACAGTGAATTTTACAATGCCAAAAGGCATATCAAATTTTTGCTTGCGTTAGGTTACGAAGAATCAAGTTACAAATGTAAGTTTGAAACTCTCAGCTATATTTGTGTATGTAAACCTAAAGTATTTGTTGTGTTTCAATTTTTAGGAAGGGATTTTGGTGTTTCGCATTTAAATTCATGATGGTGTTCTCCAATCCCATATATAATGCTAATTTTGATACATCAAATGAAGGAGTTTTTTTTTTTATAGAAAAAATCAAATGAAGGAGTTGAGAAGGCTAGCAATTAATATTAGCTCGACATTTGAAATCCACCTTAATGTTGTGCATTAAATTAACCTTAAATGGTAAAGCAAAACATTTTAAACTATAAATAAAATCAAAGCTCATTATTGGTTGACGCGTCTACAACTTTGAATATAATTCTGGGATCTTAGGCCAATAATTCAATTTAATGTCAAGCACAAATACCGCATTTTAAATTCTCTGTATGCGAAAACAATAGAATCATATGCACTCTTTCACAATTGTTGGGTTGGTGTACAAGAATAGTTGATAGGTGATGATTGCATTATACTCAATGTCATCTTTTTTTAAAGCAAACCGAAGTTTATTGATATTACGAGACGGGAAAAACTCTGCACCCGAAAATTGAGTATCAACCATGTACAGTTTATATATAAATAGTAAAAGATAGCTTAAGACACCCTACCTCTCTGGACACCTCCAAACAACCACGTCGGACAAACCGACAACCAAAATAAAAACCACTAAACCAACTAAACAAACTACAAATAAAACAAACCTTGCAACTCACATTATGCTCACCGTAAGTTTTGGATGTAGAAACCCTATTGCTTGAAGTTATAGATTGTTCACACTACCGTCTTAACAAGGAATAAGTTAGGTAAAACAATAAAATTATTCAATTGTGATAAGAGAGTTTTTATTGGCTTATGTGATTGTTACTAACAGGTGAGCATATATCACATGCATAAATATTTTGTTATCATTGTTTGTATTTTCTTGTTATGTATTGAGTTAACTTTATATGGTAAAGCAAAATCTTACCTATCAAATTTAAAATTGTTAATAAAATCAAGGGATATAATGATACTTTGTTACACTTTAACTATAGTGAAATGACATTTTCATACTTTAACTACTTTTGTCTCTTTTAGTACTCTGACAATTTTTTCGTGACAATCTACGGTAAAATGTCATCTAATGACTTTTAAAATTTTAAAGTGTCATGAACAATAAACCGGTTCAAATTTAAACCCATTCAAAATCAAGAAGTTCTCCGACCCCGTCCTCGCCGCCCACGAGACCCACACCACTACCCTCCACAGCGGCCTCCACGTCGCCACCTAGTCGAACTTCACCGCGAGCACTGCCGTTGGAGAGGAAGATTAACATAGGGGGTCCTGGAACCTAACCTTCCAATTAGCAATCGTCGGAGTTTGATATCGGTGTTGCGAGGATGAGGTCTAATTTCTGGAACGGTCTGGCGATGGTGACCGAGAAAATCTTCGTGAATGGGTCGAAGGCCTCGGTCTGCGAACATGTTTCCGAATTAGGGAGGGATTGTGCGTTGGTGTTCGACGATTGCTATTTCGATCGCGCTTCATATTTTCAGGACGTGATGACGAGTTAGTTACTTAGTAATATTTTAATTATTTAAAAAATACAAAAAGAGGTGAAATCCTTAATTCCTCTCCTCATTTATTTAACCGTGATTTGTTCAATTTACTAAAAAATACATACTCATTCATAGTTTCATACACATATTTTGTTAAAGTAAATAATTATTAGTCGTATTTTGAAATTAGAGAAAGAAATATTAACGGTGAGCAGGCGGGTGTGGCTTGAACGAGAGTTGAGGCCAAGTCCGATGAATTCATTAGATCTCTGACTCTGAGCCCAATTGTCCACCAAAATCTCAGCAAACCCAAGCCTCCGAGACCCTCACCTCTTCGCTTTCTTTCAATTGTTGCATACAGAATCATGATTCCTAAACGCAAAACAATGGACGAGAATGATGGTGATGGTGTTGATCTCCTTGCTGAACTCTGGAAGGAGATATTCACCAGGGTTTCTGTAGTGAAGGATGTCTTGCGGTGCAGGTCTGTTTGTAAGGCATGCTACTCCCTCATATCTTCACCCCATTATATCTCAGACCAAGGAGATGACAACATGAGGTTTAGATTTTGTAGATTGCACGACGAGTGGCTTAAAGAGTCAGAGTCATGTGTCCGTCGCAGAGTTTGTTTGTCTGAGACCTGTCACTACCCACCTACCAGCATCTTCATATGGAACCCAGCAGTTGGAAGAGCCTCTTTCCGAATGGCCCTATTGTCAAGGGTTTGGTTTTAACACTAAAACTGGTATTTTCAAGGTTTTGCGGGTTTCCACAGTCGCGGGAGTTCATGGCAACAAGGCCGTGTTATGAGGTTGCCCATTTCTGTTGGTGATGTGGATAATTGCCTTGTGAGGCACATTACCCCTCGAGTCGAGTCATGGGATATATTCTCTGAATTTCCAGATTGCTATCTCGACGGTGCCGTTCACTGGAGCGCATTTCGTCGTGTCGAATTGATTCTTCTCTCACTTGACATGAGTGACGAGGTTTTTCAAGATATCGAGTTGCCTGGATGTGCGGATTTCACCGAGCTCAGCATAAGAACCAAGAGTGTGGCCTCATGCGGGATGATCTCTCAGTTTGGGTTATGAAGGAGTACGGCATAACAGACTCTTGGACAAAACTCTCCGAAATTAAGTTGCCAAATGCTCAGATTTCTGCTTCTACATTAATTTTGCCACACACCTTCCATGTGTGGGGAAATGAGGATTTTCTTATGGTGCATGAGGTGGCGGTAGTTGATGAGGTGACGGTGACTTCGGGAGCAGCTCGCATGATTTTGTTCTATACAACAAGGAAAGTAGAAATTTTCAAACCATCTTCACACTCTCAGTCCCTCAACGCATCTCATGTATGCGACCTTACAAGGAGAGTCTGGCTATGCTTATGCAATGGGGAAAGAGGTATGAATAGTACTCTTATTTTTAAGATAATCTATAATAGCATGTTTTGTCATAATTGCTCTCTTCCAACTTCCATTTCACATGACTCCTCTTAAATGTCCCTAGGGCTTACAAAGACTACTAGGCTTGGGATTTATTAGAAGACTGTAAGGTATTTATTTATGACTCGAGTTCCAAGGTCTCCAAACCAAGAAAAGAAGCGAAGGAATAGCACGTTTGTGAGTTAGTAAGTTCCTACCTTCTAGAAACCAAGGAAACTAAAAAAGAGAAATACAGATATTCAGATGGGAGGAGTCAAATCGCAAGAGAAATACATCCATAAGTAGCATTCTCAATCTTACCGATTGGTGTTAGAAGCTTGTTCCTCCATGCATCCGCACACTGGTTTAAAGACACTTGTTTGATTTAAGAATCAGTTTGACGAGGGAGAAGGAAGCTTCAAGAAATTCCTCCCATACGAAGCCTAACTTGGTTCCTTTCCAATTGCTCAGTCGTGCCCTGAACTTACTAGCCTTTCCCTTTATTAGGGACTGTCTTTGGCGGAGTCTAGTTCCTCATCGATATAGAATAATGAGCGAGTTTCACTTAAACCTCCTTAACTTCAAAATCAACTTGTGAAGTCTCCTAAGTTTGAAAAAATTACAGTTTTTTTCGAGGAGAAATTATTTTTCGGTATCTTGTTCGTTGATTGCTTTTTTCTTTTTCCTTGTGTTTGCAACAGAGCAAGGACAGCCCGATCGGGGTGAAGGCGATGAAGCGAACTGCTGGGAAACCAAACTGGTCTTTCTTGAAAGGTGCAAGGAGAAGCTCATTGTTGAAAGCTCATTGTTTTCCTTTTCTGTCATGTGTCTAGCCATCGCTATGATCCTCTATACTCGATGAAGACAATGAAAGATTCCCAAGGAAATTTTATAGTGCAAGAAATGAAACAACTCTCCATATACTCAATGAAGACAAGCAATTACTTTCAGCAAAAGCATAACTTTGGCTTAAAATGCATAGTTTTGGCTCAGGAATAATGCATCAACAAAAAGATGCTAAGCAATTAGTAAATAAAATAAAACAGTATTCTGTATCAATCATTACCTCAAAGACTGAATATTCAATTCCAAAAGGCAGTGAAACAGCACACAAACTCGAATTAAATGCATAAAACACAATCAGATGCTAATACACAACACACCAAAGACCAGGGCTCCAGGAGTGCTTTTGTTTTGCAAACTGCAACTCTTTATCTATAACTACTTTGGGCTCCTCACTCACTCATCTTCCGGTGCTTCATAGTTCCAACTGTTTCAAGACAGACAATTTATTCGAAAGATTAAATAATTGTGTTTGGGTTAAGGAGAGGAACCAGCTTAGGCCAACAAGGCAACTCTAGAGGAAACGAACTGGGCTCCGAATAGTCTGGAATCTCGAGGATCAGCTCAACCCTCCTCCCCTTTAGATTGCACAAAATGATGTAAGAGACAGGCATGAGATTGTAGATATGAGGAACAATATGCCATTCTGTCGAACACATTGATCATATTGTCTAATAAGAATCACAGGCACTTCTTTTCCTTGTTTGTAATTGACCTGACGCCAACGTCGCAAAAAGTATGAATTATTATTAGGGTTGATGTTGACGAGAGAGCACCAAAGTTTACAGACGAGCTTGCATTGAATTGCACGCTTGGGACAACCAACTCTACACAATATTTCCACCAATAAACCCACATCACCTAGCACCAAAACATCACTCCCTCGCTCTTCTTCTTCTTCACCATCGTCATTGTCAGGGCCGGCTCAACCAATATTGAGGCCTAAAGCAAATACAAAAACAAATCAAAATTGAAAAAATGAAGTATTTAAATAAGCATTCTACAAATTAAATTATGTAACCAGTTAGCAACAAATATGGTACGAAAATATACATTTATGTCACTGATTTTTGGTTGAAAAGTTGAATAGGCAGATAGCAGATTTAGATGACCAAAATGTACTGGTAAACTATTTAGACCCATTACTAAGTCACGAACAGTAAACTACATAATATTCAAGTGGAACATGATAAAACCCCAAACTTAGATGCAATATCTATGAAAATATTCAGTATCTATGGAATTTCTATATCTATAAAAAAAATAACAAAATAAGTTAGATGCATGTATCTATGAAAAAAAATAACAAATAGGGGAAAATTTTGGGCCTTTTATTTTCTAACATGGGGCCTTTATTATGGGCTTAAATTTGTATATTCGGTGTGTGGTGGAGCGGGGCCTGGTCATTGTGTACCGATTTCTTTGTTTACACCACAATCTCTCATGCGTATACATAAAAGAGCAAAGCTGAGCTGATTTGATTTGATCTCTCTATCTATGTATAACCATGAATTTAAATAAACTAACTTATGAATTAGGGTTTCCTGATTCGTAGCTCCAGTTAGTTTAACAAATAAATTGCCGTTTTGATTAGGTGTCCAGTGTCCTATATGTGTCATAGAAATATCTCTCTTTATTAGTCGTTTTCTTTGTTTTTTATTATTTTTCATTTAATTTGTTACCCATTAGTTATTTTCCTTATTACTTTCATATTATTGAATGGGCTGTAGAGATAGTTGCTTCTCCGGGACTCTTCCATCAAAAAAAACTTTGGTAGTGGCGCTTCAGTTCACATCACGTACAAAAACAGAGAATAAAAGCAACATTTTCTATAAAAAAACGATGTTTATAAAGCATTTTTGGTACAGTTTTTATTCTATATTTTTTATAAAAACAAATTAGAAAAAAGTTCAAATTCTTTTTTATTTCTTTATTTTTATTTTTTAATGTAAGGGTATTTTCGTCGTTTGAAAAAAAGTTACATAACTTTTTAAAAAGTTAACAGAAAAAGGTAAAATGAAATTTTTTTCAAACTTAGGAGACTCCACAAATTGTTTTTGAACTTAAGTGGGGTTAAGTGAAACTCGGCTATACTTAAGGGTTGCTAAGTAAAATTTTCACTATTTAATTTAAGGTATAATGACACTTTGTTACACCTAACTATAACGAAATGACACTTTCATACTCCTAACTACTTTCCTCTCTTTTTTAGTACCCTGACAATTTTTGTTCACAACCTACACTAAAATGATTAAAATACCTCTGTTTTAAAAAACTAGAATTGAACCGATTCAATTTTTTTATCAAACCAAAATTAAACCGGTTCAATTTGTTTTATCAAACCATAATTGAATTGGTTCAATTTTAAATTTTAACGACTGAAATACCCTTACGGGGCATTCAAATTTTCAACCTATGTCATTGCTTCATTTGTTTCCTATGTTTATCTCGCCTTTCATTCTACAGTGCCAAAGAACCCAAATCGCAGGTACAAGACATCTAGCGGCTACAATCCAAGTAGGAGACGGTGTTCGGTGACATGAGTGGTGTGGCGGTCGAGATTTGAAGAGGAATGAGGGGTCGAGACAGTGGTCGGTAACAGCGTCGTCGCCGGAGTCTCCCTTATCGGCGACAAGATCTTGTTCTAGGCGATTTTTGCTCTCGAGCTCGCTCCTCGCCTTGCGCCTCTACGGCCGGCTTTGTGGTGAGCGTAGAGCTATTGAACCACCTGGTGTTCGTGCGCGCACGAGCAGAAAGGAGCGCTCCGTCTGGGTCACGATCTCCGCGATATCAAGGCTCTTCGACTGGATCACGACCTCTTCGAGCTCCTCCCCCGCCGCCGACTGTCGATTAGCACTTCTAGAAACGTCCACCGCTGACGGCAAGGTCGAGTTAGGTTTTTATTTTTATTTCTGTGGAAAATTTTGTGTATAGATTCGATTTTAGGCCTTTGATTTTGTTCCATCTTCTCTTCTTCGATTTTTGTCCTAATGGATCTGTTTGTGACTAATTTTCTTATTTGATTGTTTGGATCTCTTCTTCTTTCTTTTCCTAAGTTTTTGCTTTTGCCTAACGATTAATTAGAATCCATAATTGCATAATCAAGAAAAACAATTAGTGTGATTTTGAAGTGGGTCTTCAAAAATGAGGGTTTTGTTGATGTTAATGGTATGTTGACGAACACATAAGCATAATCTATTGAACCCAGATGGAGAAGATGAACGGCTGGAGAGAGAGAGAGAGAGAGCAAAATGGTAATTTCACTATTGGTTTTGAAATGACTATTATGCTCTTAAATTTAATTATAGATTTGAGGATATAATTGTAATTGCATCTTAGATCTAAACCAAATTGAACCGGTTTAATTATAGTTTTTTAAACCAATGGTATTTTAGGCCTTTTAGAGGTATGTTGTCACGAAAAAAATGTCATGGTACTAAAAAGAGATAAAAGTAGTTAGAGTATGAAAGTGTCATTTCGCTATAGTTAGGTGTAACAAAATGTCATTATCCCATAATTTAATAGTTTGTAATAACTAGAAAACTAATGATTATGTTTAAACTTGGGAAACTTTATGAGAAAATGACGTGTAGAATATATATTACTTATCAATAGCCTTTGTGTGTAATTATTCACAATTAGTATATTATATTAGTCATTTAACACAAAACGAGTGAAACTTGTCTAATTTGTGAAAATAATTGACTAATTTGTGTAGGGATGGCAAAAAAATTCGAACTCGACGAATATTTGATGCACCTGCCCCGCTCCGATCGGAACAGGTAAAATCCAAAAAAAACGGGTTCAGGTCGACCTATCCCCGATCCGACCCACACATGTGATGAGAGTGAATTTTACATCTCCACTCGCACCAAATCTTCTCACAATTAACTCGATTTCGCCACAAGTTTAGTAATTTTTAGGGTAGTTTGAGAACTATTACACACACTTTGTAAAGAATTACAATTTTTTCCATTCATTTTAAAAGTTCCAACATTCGTACAACCCACCATCGCGCTCAGCGGAGCCGAACCCTCGGAGATATTGTGTTAATACAGTGTTAATTTTGTGTTTAATAAAATTTGTTATATTTCTTTATTAGATGTTTGTTCACTTTGATTGAAATTGATAAAAGGGTATGTCCAAATTAAGCCAAAGAGAGAGAGAGTGAGAGGCAAGATGTAGCAGTTTTGATGAGAGAGAGAGAGAGAGAGATGGGAGGTTAAAGAAGAGGGCATTATAGTAATTTCACTTGCATTTATTTTTATTTTTTATTTTGTTCTTCGAAAATACTAATTTACCCTTGAACCTAAGTTAAATTTGTAAGGCAAATGAGGGGTACAATGGTAATATACATTTATAAAATAATTATACTCTACATAAATTATAACATGGGCATTTTGGGTATTAAAAAAATATGAACATCATTGTTGTTAGATTTAATTGAATGTGGACTAAAATGTTAACATTTTAAACTTGGGGGACCGAGAAATTTTTTTTCGAACTTGGGTGACTGATCCTGAAATGAGGTTTCGGCGAGTGTACTTATCTAATAATTACCCCAATAAAATACTATCAAAAATGAATGTTAAGATTTAATTAATATAACCCAACCGAAATATAAAGTTAGTAGACAAAATATCAGTAAAATATTGGTAACATATGTGGGTGAACGAGAGGTGGACATGTGACGATGCAAACTCGTCCGGTTGTTACTAAATAATCGGTGGTTTCAAATCTTGGAAACCATAATCAAACTGGAATTGAATATTTTCTCAAATTTAGAACCAAAACGAATCATTAACCACTATTCTAGTCTTCCAATTCCAAGTATTGAATACATAATTTGTATGAAAAAACAAAGTGTATTCTAGTTTTTCAATTCCAAGTATTGAATACATAATTTGCAAAAAAAAATATATAAGTAAACAACACTTTTTTTTCATTTACAACATAAACAACACTTTCCCAAAAATGTCATAGTTTAAAATATATTTTTTGTTATTTTCCCTTATATCTAATGAACTAATATATGATTATTGACTGGCTCTCTACTGAAATTAACCGAACTCAATTAGCTAGTGTAAGATTACAAAAATAATTAGGTAAGCAATGGTTAGTTGCCAATTGGAAATTGATGTTTAGTCCATTATTGTAAGATTCGATTTGCCCAATACGACACGGTTTTGTCAACTTTCATATATATACAATGAGCTTACAGTGGAACATACTTTTATCAATAAAATCTTTACTTCTATACATATAAATATATTAGTCTGATAATGAAAGGAGGATTGCATGATAAATTATGCGATAACCAAAATTTCAAATACAAGTATAAATAATAAGTTTGCGCATCCATTGATTAATTTAAATTTTGTGATGGATCATACTTTTACCACTTTAACATGCCATCAAGTTTGATGATCGTTTAATATTTAAATCGCATAACACAATTGGTCATAATTTTAAGTGTATATGACTTTAACATGATATAATTGAGTTATAATTCAATATAATTGTAGATTATCTGAGAAAATTCTGGTTCACTATAACTAACTATGCCATTTTTTTAAAATTTATTGCAATAGTTGATCGCATTGAAATGAAATTTGATTTGGAGTAGTGAGATGTGGCAGACGAGGAACAACCATGAAGCAAGACAAAGTGAGGCACACGTTTGATTTGGTCAAGACATGAAAGAGTAGAGGCTTGTGAAGGTGAATCACCTCTATTGGCCACATATATATATATATATATATATATATATATATATATA
>JAYMTP010000381.1:0-35405 GCA_036897365.1 Geranium brycei | reverse complement strand
TCCCCTATTTACTAATTATTACTAGTCAAGTAGGTGGGATTGCTAAAATTTAATTGGTAACCAAAAAATCGATTTGAACCACATAATCATAATCAAAAGAAATTAAGTCAGTTTTGATTTATGAGAACTGGTAAAAATCGGTTCAATTCTTGGTTTTAATTCTATATACTATGGTTAACTGATAATAATTTAAATAAAAAGTCGTGACAAAATATATGTCGTCAATCATCACAGATTGGTCCTTGTTCGTCCACGCGTATGGATTGAATCCACGTGCTTCTTTCTCCGGCCACGCGTTTGAACACAACCATTTCTGAGATCCTCGGAGACCTTTGAGGTTGAACAATGCATCTCTCCCTCCCTTTGTTTTCAGCCGAATTAAGCTGCGAATCCGCGACTTCAAGCTCCATATCTAAGCAATCTGGTGCTAGACCTGTCGTCGGTTTCCTTACCGGAGCAATGGAGAAGGCGTTGGAGATGGCGCGAGCGAAGGACACCAGGGAGCTGATGGCTAGTGTGGAGAGATTTCCCTTGCCGGAGCCCAACCTCGATCCCACCACTGCTTTTCCCCATTTTCACTTTTTTTAGTCAAAACCGGTTATGATTAACTGATAATTTTGGCTTCCCACTATTGTCAAGTCGGTTTAGATTCCAGATTTTGCCAACCAAACTCTATCAATTTGATTTTTGGTTCAAACCACCGGTTCCTATCAATCAGTAATGAGCAGCCCTAACAGTAATTACCGAAAAAAGTGATATGAAGGCGAACATTAAAAATTAAGATTTGGCTTGTGGGTTTTGGGTAAGTGCGTTATGTTGCCGACTGTACAAAGCCTTGTGAATGAAGTTGAACAATTGGGCTAGCCAGTCTCAAGTTGGGCCTTCAGATCTCCTTCTTACGTAATTTTCAGCACTAACTACTAATATGCGTAAAATAACACGATTCTCTTCTCTCTTTTTTTGAGGAATTCTCTTTTTATTTAGTGTAAATAAAATTAAACGTGTTAGAACTGTATGCATCAGTATGTAAAGTTACACCATAATACGATAGCAATTTAAAAGGTAACATTTTTTGATCCAATACGAAAACAACAAATTGATGAAACTGAATTGAAACCCGAATATGTTAGAACTGACATTCTTAAATTCATCGATTCTGAATCCAATTCTTATACATAAAAACCGAACATTTTGTGTCGGTTAAAAAAAAATCGGAGTGGGTTCAAGTACCCAGCCCATGCCCACCCTCATTTAGGATAGTAAATTACCTAAAACCCGATATTATTAATCATATCAAGACATGAGGGAAAATTATACAATATTTTAAAATGTATTTTAAATCGAGAACATATATTCCCCTATCCTATATATCAACCCCTGGACGGGTACGGGACGGGGAAAATCCCGCCCCAAACCATTTCATTGCCATCTTTTAACACACGTTGAACAATGATTATTTTGAATCTCAAATTCTCAATAATTTACAAGATGCATAAACGATGAGCAATAATAATATTACGATATTTCAGGACTTGCAACATTTGTAGGTGACGTAAGCTCCGACAGCCGCTCCCACCGCCGCAGCCGCCGTCGTTTTCTTATTCATTCCCAAACCCGAACTAAACATATTCTTAAACTCCTTCACTGCAACTTCGTTACTTTTAATGTTATCATTACTAATTTTATTTTCACCACCGGTCCTCGTACTTTCTTGAATTTGCCTGGAAGGAAGGGGAATTTTGGGCATTGTGACGACGAGCTTCGCGCCCGAAAACACAGCGTTGATCTCATTTGCATTGGCGTTGCCTGGGATCGGAACTTCTTTGCAGAAACGACTCCACTTGTTGTCGTTTAACGGTCCTTCTCCGCTGATCATTATCGTTCTCGTACTCTTTATTTGAACTTTCAATTGATCTTTCTTAAAATCTATAATAAAATTCCAAAATAAATCAACCATCTCAAAACAAGAAGAAATGTAACTAAATTAATATTAATTCGAGCTTTTAGTTGAGTCAGATTAATATTATGCTGAATGTCATATTAAGAATTGTAGTTAAATTAACAAATAATTGCAAAAAACATGATTTCTTCCATATATGTATATAACATTTATTTTGCAATTATTATTTTGTATACATATATTTTCATCGGACACAACAAATTGTCCTTCTAGTTAAAATAAGAAATAAGTTTGTTAAGAAAACAAAAACAAAACAAAATTTGTTTATTCTTTTCGGACAAATTCACTGTTCCATTTCTTCGGCACGAGGCACCATTCATGTATTTTTATTGCTACAGTTCAACTCTCTCCGATTCGACATGGTAGAAACGATACATCTTACAAAAATATTATAACACATGTTTTTTCGATTATTTTCAGTATTAACACGTACCAGGGAGATGGACCTCGAGAACGTCGCGACCTTCCCCTCTTTTCCAGCTGCAAAATGGTTCGAACTCCTCCAAGGTAGATCCATTAGGCTTGGTTCCCATTAATTGATTTCGACTCGATTAAGTTGTTGAATGAATGTGATCTCTTTTCATAGAAACACATCGATATTCATATCGAAGTTTAAATCAAGAGGTTTCGTTTCCTATAGGTTAGGGGAAGTTTATATATTCCTTACCCAATCTAATCTTTCTTTGCACCTACACAAACTCCTCTCGTGATTCCTCGGGGAGTAATCATTCTTGTCCAGCACATTTTCTCTTGCACTCTATAAACAACTACAAAAAAATACGAGTGGGGATGACTGTTCACGGTTTGGTATTGAGTCTGTTCGGTTTAAAAAAATTGAACTGATGAAATTTAGTTTAGATTGATTTTAAACTTTTCGATTTTTAAGATCTAAATTCCATAAAGTTATCACATTATAAGCTGTTTTGACTTCTTATTTGACATGCCGATTTTCGGTTCGATATATTTTTTAATCGGTTTTTATAAAATTCTCATATTTTGAGTTGTGTTGACTTATTTTCTGTTGGCACGATTAATAAATATTGCTGACTTAAAATGGGTCATGTGTTCAATTCAATCCGTTTTTATCTATTCCCATTTTATAAACTGAAACCGAATCAATAAGGTTTCGATTGTATTTTAAACCAAATTGATTTGATTATTTTTTATTTAATTATTTTTAGGATTGCCTCGGATTAGTTTGGTTGGTTCAGACATTTTTGAACACCCATATAGTTATGGGTGAGCTATGAATGATTTGGAGAATATTTTCTTGATCCATATATTCAATCGGGTTCGGGTCACAATTTTCTAATAGTATACGACCTTTTATTTTACAACAAAAAACGATGATTAATTTATGCATATGTCAACAAAATTTTAACGTCCAAAAATGATGCAAGAAAAATTATAAGTAGAGTAATACGTATAGGTCAATAAAATTTTGACATGTCAATAAAAAAAATTAAGGTATTGATAAGGTCTTTATTGAGACAGATTACTTGTTAGTCATAGAACTTTTGACTCGACCAACGATCGCTCCTATGGGTTTAGTCATCCAAAAATGTGTTGGTATTTTGAGCCAATATGCTAATTTTTCTGCTGTATTTATTAGACGATCACGTAACTCGATCGTTCATTTAATGACGGATTTGTCTCGGACGGCTCTGATTGTGAGTTGGAGGACAGAACCTTCCCAATAAAATAAAGTATAGATTAATACTTGTACAAAAGCCCATCTTTTATCGATTTTGCAGAGACCAAAACGCTGAGGTTTGGCACCACTGATAGTACCATCCCATGCCTCCGAAGACCAAGAGAAACCTCGTTATAGGCCCTCGTCCCAAGCGCAAGACGATCGCCGCCGACCTGACGCCACCTCCGGCCATCGCCGGCGCCTCGCCGGCGGTCTCCGATCGGGTGAAGAAAGCCTCTCCGGCGATTGAGAATGCGAGACCTAAGCCTCAAATTGAAAGGTTCGTCTCCGAATTTGAAGACGATCGGGTCGTCGGTGCGGAACAAACCCTAGCGGAGAAGGTTGAGCTATCGGCCGATCCGATTGGTGGAGAGGAGAAAGGTGTATCTGATGTGGATGCTTATGGGACTGATTCTGTGAAGAGAAGTGGCTGTGAGATTGGCGGGAATTTGGTAGCTTCCAGTTCTGATAATGGTGAGGGGGTTGTAGGGAAGAAGATGACGAGAAAGGTTGTGAAGAAGCTGGTGAAGAAGAAAGTAGTCAGAACGGTGGTGGGAGGTCTAGTTGGTTGTCAAAGTAGAGAGCTGGAGAAGCAAAGTGTTGTGGATTCTGATGGGAATTCGAAATCTTTGGTGACTAGAAACAGTGATTCTTTGGTTTCTGCTCCAATTGATGTTCACAATCCTTGTTTGAGTTTGGAAGCTTCAGTTTTAGAAGCTGGAGAATCTGGTTGTTGCAATGCAGGTGGAGCTCGTGAAGTAGAGAAGGAGAAAGAGGTTGCTTCTGAGGCTGAATTTTCAGTGGAAGCTCAGAATGTTGGAAAAATGCCTCATTCTGCTGCTGTTGAACTTAATTCGTGGAATGTTGTTCGAATGGAAGTTGACAATACACATAACAGCGAGGCAACACTTGTGGTTGAAGATTCAGTGAAAGTTCCGAATGCAGGAGAGGAGACTGTGGCTGAAGAGGGAAATGTGGGTTTGGTTGAGGATATGGATGGTGAATGTGCGACGGTAAATGTAGAATCTGGTTGTGCAGGAGATGCAGGGGTCTTTGAAGATGTTGGCAAGCCTAATCAACATAGATCACAGGGGGGAGGAGCAATGGAGGCGTTAGAGCGACGCAGGAGGAGAAAAACTGAGATTTTCATAGGTGGGCTGGAAAAGGAAGCAAAGGAGGAAGATGTCAGGAAAGTTTTTGAGGAAATCGGTGAGGTCGTGGAAGTGCATTTGCTGATGAAGGAGGGTAGTACTGGGAGGAATAAGGGTTTTGCTTTCGTGAGATATGCTTCTGCAGATGATGCCGAACATGCTCTGGAGAAATACAGAAACGTCAAGGTGATTGACATGGTCTATTTTTCTTCTTTACCGCATATTTGCAATTATAAATGTCTATCACGTGAAACGTGGGTAACACAATTTCATGACACCACCATCACGGTGTTATATCATCTAATTGTTCCATTCTGTGGACTGACATGAAGCATAATCAGATGCTGGAACCTAACGGCCCATTTCAGCAGAAGTTGGCTATTGAGATTAGAGAGTTCTCTCTGTAACCTAGTGATGGGAAAATCCTCTAGGTCACCCAATCGGGTTGATTTGGATTTCACGCTCCAAAGTCCCTTAACTCGATCCCAATTATTGGACTGTAACAGTTATGCATCAATTCATTTATTTATTTCTTAATATGAAACATGAAATGAATCCAATCGTATATGATGTATCTTTATTCCTTCAATATGACTATTTGCCTAGGAATTTAGGATATTGGACTCACTTTGTTTCTCCTGACTCCTGAGCATATAAGTAATCATTTTTAGGAATTTTCATAAATGTGTTTTTTGTTAAAATTTGAACATCAATGATAGATAATTCACAGAAAATGCATGGCATGTGCTTTCAGGCAGTCATGTGGTTTTAAAGTCTCATACCCTGGCAATAGTCGTGTGCATGAAAAGGAAAATTAGCCATGCGATTAGAAATCTCTCATCATTATAATTTCTCATCAGCATTTATTAACATGGACAATTATCTCCAAACTAAGATGCTATATGAATTACCTGTAATGTAAGATTCTAGGTAGAGGCTTATGCTGTTTTAGAAAAAAGTGAGGGACCCACTTTTCTAATATATTTTGTCCCATTATTTAATGCATTGTTGAATCAATACTATTAATAGTTTTTTTCTTTTTAGAAAACTGCCTGCTTAAATGTCTAGACATTGTGGCTAAACTGCAGTGAGAAACAAAGTGACATCGGCATATTAGAAGGTTCAAAAAAAGTTATATAATTGAAGCAAAAAATTGGAGAAGTATAAAATGTATCTTTCAAAATATGAAGGCCTGAAAAAAATATAAGTAAAGAATTAGCTAGGAAGTTAGTGTTAATTGTTTAAACATAAACCATTGAAAGAAATCAAATACCTTTTCTCATCTACTTTCTGTTTTGCGTGAAAGTTGACACCTTATTCTTGTTTGCAATGAACATAAGTCAAAACCTGACTGGCCTGGTTAATTTTCTCCTATTTAAAATTCTCCCATTTTGAGATTACTGTTTCTAAGGTTACCTCTTTGTTCAGTTTGCTAAGTAATCATTGGGAGACTTAGTTATTTTGTACATACAGTTCTTTCTGGGCATTGCGAGTGGAGAAAAGTTCACACAACACAACCTCAAGTAATTTGAAAAAACTTCTATCGAAAACTAGAGTGCTATATACCGAGTTTAAACAAAACAAATATACATTATTTTCACCATTTTCCTGAATCTGACATGCATACCTTTTCTCATTCTCGATACACATGTTTATATTTTTCTGTTTTCAAAATTATAAATTTTGTTCTCCTCGATAGTTTGTTATTTAATTACTTCTGTAGCAATCATAATACATCTTAGTAGCCGATACTAATTCACTGTTTTCCTTGTCAATTTCAATCAAAGATATGTGGGAAGGAGTGTGTTACGGCGCCTGTCGAGGGGTATGACACATTATTTATTGGTAACATAGACAAGAAGTGGAAGAATGAAGATGTATGATTTTTTATATATTGATTTCATAAAAATAAATTCCTAATATTTTTTTCATCTGAGAATGAATTTTGTCTTCTGGGCAGGTCATTAAACTGTTGAAAGAGATTGCAATTCAGAAGTTAGATAAAGTCACAGTCATGCCTGATCCTACTAATCTTGGTTGTAACAGTGGGTTTGCATTCTTAGAATTTTTGACATGCAGAGATGCTGAGAATGCTTTCAAGAAACTTCAAAACAAAGATGTAGTTGGGAAGTTCCATAATATTAAAGTATTTTGGGCTGAACCCTTAAACGAGCCAGATGAAGAAAAGAGGTCCAAGGTTTGTTCATAAAAAGCTTTTAATGGGTACAATGATATATTCATCTCAATGTTAACTTTTGTCAGGTTATTGGACCTGAAATAGATTTCTATTTCCCCCCCATAATAGATGCGGTTCGCTAGAGTTCTTTGCTTAATCATAACATAATTTTGGCTCATCTATCTGGCCTCTTTGTAGATCAAATCAGTTTATGCAGAATCCTTACCTTCCTCTTGGGATGAAGAGAAGGTAAAATTTTATTTTAAAAAGTATGGGGAGATTGAAACTGTTGTTCTGGCACGGAGCCTACATTCTCCAAAGAGAAAAGACTTTGCATTTATTAACTACACAACTTGTGAGGCTGCTGCTGCATGCGTCAAGTCATTCAATAATGAAACACTGAGTGATGAAGGCTCCAAGGTTTTGCACTTTCATATTAAAGTTGTGATCATTATGTATTGAATTTTACAGTTCGGATGTAAATAACTCGTATAATGGTGATCTTTAGGTGAATGTGAAAGTCTCTCTTGCAAAACATACACCTAAGAGCAGGCCAACTATGAGACCTTCGATTCCGATCCATAAGAAAATTTACGAACAGATGCCGAAGGCAATTCAACGTGAGTGCTCATTTTTCAATCATGACCATACTTCCATTTATAGAACATTAAAGCTGAAAATGGAGACATCAAAGAATTATATATTATAAGAGAAAAAAAGAGGGAAATAAAGTAGAGGACATAAAAATATGATCAGGGTTCTGAGTATTCCAAAATAATATTTCTCATTGTTTAATATTTTGTGGAAAACCAACCTCTATAGAAATGTTTATTATTGAATATTTCATCTGCATTTTAGAAGATTTCCCTGGAAGTTTCTTCCCAGCACTAAATGGCTCCTTTTTGTCATACATTCATACATGAGTAATTCCGTCTACACTTTGTAAACCTATATCTGAAGTGGTCTATTAGTCAATTTGATTGAACTTATCATGTCACTGCATATTGGTTTAGAAGCTAACTCATTTGCAACTGCTCGTACTTGGAGTATGAAATTGTTACATTGGTATTTACTTTAACAATATAAATTGCTTAGATAAATGCTGTCCATAAGAATGCTACATTATGTTGTGAATATTTGGCTTAGAATGACATTATACTGTGCAAAAAAGTTATAAATGTATCTCAGATAAGAAGTGCCTCCTTGTATTCTCACTAGTAGTCCATGTTTCTGTATAATGTCAATGACTCAATATAGCGAAACTTGTTTGACTTTGGTGAATAAGAAAATTCGTCCACTCAGGTGGTCAGAATTCAATATACCCGAGGAGTGATGGAATATACATCGGAAGTAATCTTGGGGATGATAGAAGTGATAGGCTGTCTGCTACAGATGCTGAACTTTTGCAAATCTTGAGGCAGCAGGCTACACGGAGAGATTCAGAGAGGATATTGGGCAGAGGTATCCAGTAATTTTCTATTTTTGGTTATCCTTATATTCAGATATTTTTACTTTTCTGTTTATGTATTCATCATAATATTGCTCTTTAGCAAGCATATTAGAAAACTTCCTGCATGAGTAGGTATATGCGCTCACCCATTTTGGATCTTAGAAGCCTTTGTAGATTTTCTGTTTTCATTATTTTTCATTTTGTATAATTTGAAAAGAGTATTGCAGATTGAGTAATTAAGGGAGATTGTCATTTCTAGTTATCCTTATATTCAGATATTTTACTTATCTGTTTATGTATTCATCATAATGTCGCTCTTTAGCATGGATATCAGAAAATCCTTACATGAATATGTACATGTACTCACCCATTTTAAATCTTAGAAAGCTGTGTAAAATTTCTGTATTCTTTATCTTTCATTTTGTACAATTTGAAGAAAAGCTGAACTCAGATTGACAAATTTGGAAATTTAAATGGCTTAAATAATTAATGGAGATTGCTATGATAATTGTTAAATGTGAATTTGAAAATATTACTCTATCTTAATTTTATGGAGTGTGAAGTATATTAAATCGCTCACAATACCTCGATATAAAAAGAAAACTTCTACTGCTGTTTGTTTGGCAATGGAATCATCTGACTGAGCTAATGGTGGATAGCAGCGGCCCAATAGTATTGTCATCTCTAGGTTCCGTGGTTGATCATGTGGATATAATGTTATTCTCAATTCATTGAGACTGGCCATAAGTGCATCAAAAAAACAATAAAGCATCTATGCGGATCATACAATTTGAAGATTTCTTCTCTTGACATAAACTTGTGCCACATTTTATCTTACTCTTTATTATATTTTTCTCCACAATGAATGTTTCCCTAAAGAAATATTATGGCCAACAATTGCTTTTTCATTTTTTTGGAGGATTAAGTTTACACCGTGAATGGGACCTGAACTGCCACCAGGCCAAAGATACAAGCACTTAAAATAACAATATTTTTATAGTAGTGTAGTGAAATGCAAAAAAAGAAAAGTGGTATGCTCACAAAAAATTTCAGCCCATTATTCATATAGTAATTATTATTCAGGCAATTCCCATTGTCCCATACAATAGACACATTGGGGACAATGCACAGTTTTTGGAGGTATTACTCTTCTATTATCGCCCTGTTGTGGATGCCCTTAGGAGTTTGCTTATGAGTGGAGCTGAAGCTTTGATATTTCCAGCTGAGTATGCTTGAGCCAAAGTTCATGATTTATAAACGAACCAAGTATACTCATTACCACCTCTACCAAATAGGCACAAATTAGGGAATGAGAACTTCAATTCAATTTTTAATTTTGTTATATATACCTCTGTTATCTGGAGCTCCTTTTATTTTTATTTAGAGTTCTTGATGGAACAAAATAATGAACTTGATGCTATTTTTTATCAAATAGTTTGAAAGGTTGCTATTAGTATATTTGGTGCGTGCTTAATTATATATTTAGAAGTATGAGCCGGACAACTGGTTCAATTGTTTTCTTTTCCTTGTTAATAATTCTCATGATTTTCTTACTCTCTCCGCCATGTACAGGGGGAGTTCCTTCTAGTGAGAGTCATCTTTATTCCTTGCCTGAAAGGAAGCGTCCATATTCTGCAGTAGTAAAGTCTTAGATTGACTTCTGCATCAACTTTTATAGCGATCGTGTTTTTTTTTTTAATTTGCACTGAACTTCTCTACTCTTTCAGGGAAGCGAACCACTTTATCCAGATCCTAGAGATTACCCTCGATTGCACGTGGAAAGTTCTTATCCAGTTGCAAGCCCAAGGTATATCAAATTCATAGTTCCCTTAATTTTCTTTGACATGTATTTTTAAATATCCACAGATGATGGTTAAATCATATATAGGGTGAGATTGTCAATTTTAAAGATCTGTGTAATATTATGTTGGAACACAAATATATACCTACACATAAAACTTGGAAGCATTAATAAAATAAGGAAATACCATTATACTGATGCTATGGTTTAGCCGTGTCCTCTGCGATTAACATGATGAGAATCAGGTTGGAACCTCCATAACTAGATTTCTTTCTCATTTAATTTGCACTTCTCTCTAAAATGCAGCCTGATATACATATCCACATAAGTTGAACTCTTGGGAGCCTAGTACAGAGCTGTAGCTCGAGTATACTACCTGCTAGGCAAAGTTTTTTACAAAGTGCATAAGCATACATACTCTCTTGCCAGTATTTTAGTCACACACATGCATACATTTATTGCCGGGTCTTTATATTTTTGTTAATTACAACTAGCTGATCCGTGCTGCCGTTGATTGCAGTACACTACTGTGTCAAGGTGTTGGGTTGACTTCTAGAACCTATTATCACCCAGCGGAACCTTATACATCAGGTAAGCAGAGATGGGTGTCGATCTATGACGTTGTTGATTGTAGTACATCGTTCCTAGGTATTTTTCTTATCTACAGGAAAGCAGAAAATCTATCCCACCATTAGGATTTTTATATTGGATCTCATATGAGATAGTGTGCGTCTTGATCAACCAGGCCAGCACTAGTGGGCTTGTTCCTAGGTGTTGGTTGACATTAAAAACCTATTATCAGCAACAATGTGCAGCTTATGACCGCTTTCCTTTTCCCTCATTGTATTTTTTTCTTTCTTTCAGGTTTTGAGCATACAAATTATTCAAATAGATTCCAGGTATGGGGTTCAAGTGTTGAATATCTTTGTATGGTGCAGATAGGAAACATTTATGTCAATAATGCATGATTACATGCGTTCAAGCAAAGTGTCCAACGTAGAATAATGTGTCATAGTCATGCATATTTACATGTGTTCAAGCATAGTGATCTGCATGATTATGTGTCCAAGAATAGTGTATGTAATAATTAAGTAAGTTTGAGAATAGTAAAGGCCGCGATTGCAAGAGTCCAAGAATACCAAGGGTCACTACTATAAATAGTAAAGGTTGTCTACTATTGCAAAGACCACTTGAATGGTAAGGGTCACTTTACTATTACATAGGTCGGTTGGAATAGTAAGGGCACCTTGGTGTGCCTATAAATAAGAGGGCTTGGCATTGCATCCTCAGATCATCCTAAGTCGAGTCTAGTATCGAGTCTTGTAAGATATGTGTTCTCTCTCGAGTCCTCTTGTAATCTTTTGCGTGTTCATCAATAATGCATGATTACATGAGTCCAAGCATAGTGTCCGACATAGAATAATGTGTCAGAATCATGCTGGTCACAATGCTTGGACGCATGTAATCATCATGACTGACACATTATTCTATGTCGGACACTATGCTTAGACGCATGTATTCATGCATTATTAATTGCTAGAGTCCAAAAATAGTAAGGATCATTTACTATTATGAATACTAAAGTTCACCTACTACTGCAAAGGTCACTTAAATAGTAAGGGCCACTTACTATTACAAAGGAATATAAATGCAATTTGGAGCACTTTCACAATTTTAGGGAGTATGTTAGCATTATGCTATGCTACATCTTATACACATAAGAGATACACATGCACAGTGATAACTGTAGTATTGAAAATTAACACAAAAAATCATTTATGAAGCTTTTTCCTCCAAAAGTTTTTTTTACCCTTGGTTGGTGGCTTCCTTGGGCCAAAACATATAAAGATTCTGCTTCTTTTTTCGTCCGTATAATTGTGAAAATGCACTCACAATTGAGAACATTCTTAGATCATGAAGTTTTATCTGTTGAATATGATTGAACTAGTTGTGCATGTAAACATCATAATTTTTTCTTCAAATACACAACAGGATATGAAATATGGGAAATTAAGAAATTGATGTTATATGCTATATACACATAGATTTCAATTGCTTTTGTTGAATGCCTTTGTTCTCAAAGCATTTGTAGTGCAATAGTACAACAATGCAACAATGTGATAAAATCAAGAATCTAGAATATGTACTTTTCCACCTCGTGGAGTTTTTTGCTTTAATGTGTTTACATATTATAACCCCAAATACCAAATTGTCTTGTTTATTGACATATCACTTCCCAATAACTAGGAAACAATATGAGTTTGAATTACAGTTCAACATAGAACCGACTCGTTTCTCTTACTTCCCAAGTCGGAAAATGTCTTTTCAGTTCACTTACTTGTTGAGTCTTTGCATGTTCTTTGCAAATGATACTTAGTCAGTATTGCCCTCTGAACCATTTGGCTGGCCTGGAACTCGTTAATCTTGCCAGCCAGCCGGGACATTCCTCAAGATTCAGCACCGAGGCCTTCTCCTCCACCTGACTCACATTTAGGAGTTAGGACCCTTATTTGATTCATCAATCTATGCTGTCTTGGCATTCTTCTCCTCTCTCAAGGGATTCTTTGTCTCTGTAATTTTGTAATCTTTCTTTTTTTGGTTTTAGGTGGGCGTCCAAGGTATCGTTTGTGTTCGGGTTCTTTTCCTTCTCTTTGTTTTGCTTCTTTGTTTCACTTTTTAAGCAATAAACCATTTCTTTTTTGATAAAAAAAACTTCAAGTTTTTAGAAACTTTATTCTATGATTGCTTCAGTGATCAGAGAAAGTTCATTTCAACCCTGTGGAGCTAACTAGTTCAATAATAGTTGTTTGTATCATTGTATGTGTTACAACTTATAATCTTGTGAATTGAGAAGCTACTATGCATCTACACAGCCTCTGACATCATTGTTAGTGATCCTGAAGACTTTTATATATTTACTTGTGATCTGATTTCTTACTTTTATTTTTCAGAGAGAAGGTCGGCGCCATGAAAATAGCGAGCCACAACACTACAGACTGACATGAGTCTATAATCAATTCCCTGTAGCTAAGCTTTATATCTTTCCTCCTACATAACGATACCAATCACTAGTAAATCCACTGTCTATGACTACATGAATGACGCATTCGCGAAGGTTCAACATAATTTGTATATAATCCTTAATTTCCCATGGACTGTCGGGTAATGTATTATGTAGCCAGTTTATTTATAAATATAGAAGTATCCAGGAAGAGAGTGAAACCTAATCGACTTCTCTGTTAGCTGGTTAGTAAACTGCATTTAATTTGTGAATGGACCTCAATCATTTAGTAATCTTTTGATAGAGTTGCAATTCAATATTGGGATATTTATACCCATTTTAAGGTGTGGAACTTATCGAAATCAGACCTTTGCAGCTCACCCAAATGCATGTCAATTTTACATCTTTCTCTGTTGCAAAAATCAACAACTCTACTCTGAAATAGTCTATTTCTGAAATTTAATTAAGAAGAAAGAACGAAACATAAGTATGATAAGGTAGTAAAACACGGATTCATTTTCAGCCCACTTGTAATCTCTAGGAGCTCCTGCATTTCATTTTTAATTCGGTGTTGGTGTTTGGGGTATGCATGTAAAATAATAATCTCATACTGAATAAGCATATGGTTGAGAAAGAGTTGTTATATATCTTGAATTTATAATTTGGGGACTAGTCAGGATTAATCAGACAAGTCGGGAATTTTTATAACAGTGAGCTAGAATAAAACCCAAACAAAACTATAGATGTGAAGAGAGGGATGGAGGAACAGATAGGATATTAAGATGTATAATCCTCACACAGGGGATCATGTTTGATAGTCTCAGACTACATAAGATGTTGTAACATACAACAACATAGTTAGTGCTACAGGAAATGATATCGATAATCTCAGACTCGGTTGGATTTACGCTCCATGGCGACCCAATTGTCATCACTGATTGGCAACACAGTCCAATCCTCAGGAGTTGTTGTGTTTTCTGCGCGGGGCATAACTATAACTTGTCTGCTGTGAGTATACGTTTCAGCTGATGGCTCGGAGGTATGGCCAATAGTCAATCTATCCAAGCATTCAGAGAGAGAAGAAGATGAAGACGAACCATCTCTAGAACAAGGAGCAGATGGGATTGACTCTTGCCGATGAGCATTAACAATGTCATCAGTAGATGATAAGCCTGCTTTTTTCATGGTATATGGTTCTGGATATAGAATGCTGGAATGTTGGTTACTAACTTCAGCTTTTTCTGCCATCAAAGCACATGACAATAGTTCAGACATGATAATGATATGAAATCGCGCAAGGCTGGTGGAAAAAGATGACATATGTATGTATCTTAGGAGTATCTAGTATAAGTGACTGTTTTGTCGTGTTATCTTATGGGGGTGTTGGAAAAAAGCACAATATCAAGAACCTACATGTTTCGATCACAAATCATGGTTAGACGAGTCAAATGCGCATCCAACTAATTTGCTATCATATGGTAATATCACTCTGAACTCAGTTAAGCCGACGTGATGACAAAAATAACTTGAGCATAAGGTATGCAGCATTGATGGTTAGCATGCATGATAATTAGGAAATACGATGCTAAGAGGTACGAATTTCACCTATAATCTGCTCAGCTTGTTCACTGGAAGTTACAATCGGGTTTGAAGTTGCTGGAGATTTTCCCTTCACTACCTGCTGCGGTTCAGTGATGATGTCTGAAATTTGGACGTGAGATGACAACTCACAAGCAGCGGAAACAATCTTCAAATGCTTACCAGATTTCCCTGAATAGAGGCAGAATTACTTTATCAAGTAATATAGAATCCTATCTGAGCAAAGTACAAGATTTGGAATTTTTATGGGAAGAGTTCTTTTCCCTCTTTAGTTCAACATACAAAAGCCTTGATCTCAAAACGACATAGGCAAACGGTTGTATATATTCTTGGGATCAATATTGGATTAATCAATCAGGGCAGAAACCTATCCTAGACTAGGCAATAACACTTCTCTTCTCTTAGCTTTGTTTTTTTATTTTCAATGTGAAAATACTACCCTTATACATCTTCAATTACAAAAGCTAGTCATGGAATAAAAAGAAGTCGGCTGAATTGGTCTACTTTCAAGCCTTTCTCAGAATACCCCTCGTATCTTTGGTTATTCATCACAGAATCGTCAATTAAAAGCTTTTCTTCCTTTTCTCATTACCATATCTTTAACATTGCCCATAGTTTCTTTTTTATGCAAATAGCAGTGCTATAATGAAACTCTTGAAAAGTTTAAACAGAATGCCATCAATCAATTTGGTATGGATACATGACAGAGAAATATGTCAACCTTCTACGCTTGGATATAAGTGACACAAACTGGTTCCCGATGTTAGACATCATACAACAATATCATGTACCAACTTAATCTAACACAGCTTAAGTATTTCAACCTAATGTTTCTATAACCACGGAGCTTCCTGGTTTCTAGAACATGATTAATTGATCTCTCAGCTTAAGGAAGTGACTCCCAAAGAAAAGTGAGAAATGATGATGGAAACTGGTTATAATATTAAACCATTAACATCTTAATGACACGGCATCATGTTCCACATAAAATATGAACTTCAAGTAACTAGCATGATAAAAATACCATGCAGGCACAAATGCATACTTAATAAAAGTAGTCCGGTGCTTTCACATCTTAATTGGTTTCAGCCCACAACCCGTTTAACTTCTTCACACTAAAAATAGTCCTACAATCCAGCACCTGAAACTACACTCCTATTGGCCTTCGGTGATGAAGCAATATCTATATATTCACGTCTCACATGTAAATTCATAGATTAACCCCCATGCACCCTAAAACAGTATTAGTAGTAACCCTTGAACTAACCCTGACCTAAAATTGTATTAGTCTTTCATACCTATATACCCAATGCCTACCATCAGAAAAACCAATCAAGAGTAATACTTGACTATAATATAATTGAGTGGATACTCCAGAATGAAAGATGACCTCAATGAAAGTATAGGCTGTACTTAAGGTAAATATACATACGCTCTTTCAAAGTAAAGTAGGCGACTTTTGCCGCATTCATCTCTGCTTGCTTTTTGGTTTTCGCTTGATCTCCCGTAAATAATTCTCCTTCCATCCGCACAGTTGAAATGAATGATGGGAAATGAGATTCACCATAGCTGTCTGTACAATAAGATGGTACAGAGAAACCTTCTTTCTGGGCTAGTTCTTGCAAGAGGTTCTTGTACAAAGCAGGATCATCCTAAAAGATCATAATAATAGTAACAGAAAATATGTAAAGAAATTTAGAGATTGTAGAGTTTCAACATTCTTTAAGATACAAAAAGTGATAAATGACCACATGGAAGAACACTAGCCTCTTGAAGTCCATTTGGAAACAATGACATCAGAGCAACTTTTGCAGCTGCATTTTCGGCTTCCTTCAATGTGGGGAAGAACTCCTGACTTTCATAAGTTTTCCCATCAACAGTAACCTTACACCTGAAAAAACTGGCATGAGGAGGGCCCTCGCGCTCATGAGAATATAAAGGCAGCATAAGATTTCTCTTTTGAGCATAGATTTGGAGCTGATTCTTGTACAAATATTGTACACCTATAAGACAAAATATATATCAGTAAGAAGTCTGATTATGACTTCTATCATTTAAAAAATGGAAATAAGACGATACTACATGTTATTACACGATTATTTCCTCATGCAAGGGGTGTGTCCGAAGCTCAAATCAAGAAAGAAGAAAATTTGGGATAAGTATTCTTATCTTGTTTGGCAAAAATTAAATAAAACAGTCAATCATCATTTTCAAGTCTAGGTTTAGTCTCTGAATTAAAATGTATTACCAAAAGAAAGATCAGCAAAAATAACTGGAACAAGGTATCGACATTAATGAGGTTCAAGTTCTGCTAACCTGCATTACTCAGTAAATTATTTTCTGTCCTATAACACTTGATAAGTCAAAAGATAAAATCTAATTTATGCAGGGTTCAAGTAAGGCATCAACAATCAGCTGTATAAAATTAAATAGGAAATAATAGGGGAAGAAGGAACTCAAACTCAACTGAAGTCAGCTTGCAATACCATCAACTGTTTGAGATAAGAGAAGTTGTAGTGTTGCTATACTGGCCCTTTATGTAGGGAAACTACAAGAGTTGACTCAAAATAAAATAGGAAAGACATCTAGGTTAAGGCTTAATCTGATGAGAAAAATTAAAATTGTTCGAATTACCGTATACTATGATAAATCCCATAAACCATGGGATTACAAATCTCTCAACAGAAACGGAATAAGGATCTACATATTATGTACTGCAGAAACCAAATACCAAAAGCATGAAAATGAAGCCAGGTTCATCATATGTCAAAAATATGGATAAGATCTCCGTGTGGTTTTAAAATGATGTAAGGGGCAATATGCCTGTTAATCTATTTCCTAAGAATTCAGCTCAGCAGTGATTACATTAATTTCAAATACAACATCTGGAACAACATAGACTATCCAGCCTTTTTGAACATCTACCATCAATAAGACCTACATAATCCCAAAACAAAAGCTTCAATAGATGCACTTAAGATAACCTCACAAATGATTGTCACTTGTAAACTGATACTGAATAAAATTATTATTCAGTTCATTCTAAAGAAGACAAGGGATTGGAAATGAAAGACACCACGGTGCCTCAAATGGAACTGGTAGAACACACTTTTTCAAGGGATCAAACTTTATACCTTTTGAAATATATGTACATGCATAAAGGGAATGCAATTCAAATAAGGTAAGGACAACATGGTAAAAAAAGCTGCATGGTTAGAGAAGATTTCATAAGTGGATCAGATATTAAAGTTGGGATTTCACAGTTTCCTAAGTAAACTCATCAGGTTTATTGTTGCCTTTAATTTTTACCTCGACAAATTATGGGTAAATGACTAAATAAAAGGGAAGACACGTTTTAGTATACAGAAGGATGGTACAGATAGAGTTGACTTTGTTGTTATGAGTTATGACCCATGACATAAATGACTGAAGCACATAAAAGCTACTTCACATCCCTTTTCATATTCCAAGCTAAGTGATCAATAGCAAATCAATTTTTCAGAATTTCAATCCACTAAATTTGACCAAACTATTTTGACTGGGTTTCATGCCAAAGTTAAGCACTTAATCATCAAATGAGCAGATACAAATGCTTTCAGTGACAAATCAATGTTCATCATGAGTTTTTCTGCAACTTATGCTCTCAATGCACCTCTGAAAAACTTGTCCTGCAAGAATCATGACTACAGTTTCATATGATCCAAGTTTTGCATACATTAGCATACTTCTGTAGCAACTGTAATGAAAAAGAATCATATCTGGTCAGCTCCAAACTATGAACAATGAAAGGTTAATCAATTGTCATGACAAAACCAATGAAGCCAAGTACTTCATTATAAAGGAAAACAAGAACATAGAACCGATAAAATTTCTAACCTCCACCTAAGGTGCCCTTTTTTTCACATGAGTCATTTCCATCAACCTGTTGAACTGGGAGCATTGGCTGTACCCTTGATTGTGAAACCCCTCTAGTAGCAAATACACTAGCCTGACCAGAACTAGCACTTGAAAAAACTGCATGAATTACAAAAACCGAATACATCAATTAAAATCTATTATAGGTATTATGAATATGTAACTCTCAATTGGCTTCAAGACCTCAAATTTTTTACTGAACACGGTTGTTTCTACGATGGATAAAACGAACTTATTAAAAGCATAAGGGTTTCCCAGGATGGGATCCCCAAACCAAGTCTTAAACAATACAAATGTTCCAAGCTCTTACACCAAAAGGAGGGAATATGGTCAAGATTTTTTTAAGACTTGGAACATTTGTCTATTAACTTTTCAAGTGAATATTACATATTGATGATATTCACTTTACATCTGCAACTTCCAGGCAGGATTTTTTATGGCAGATCTTCAGGCTCTGTTTTCTCTCCTTCTGGTATAAGAGCTTGCATTTTAAGACTTCAAGCTCTTATATCGTCAAGAAGAGGTTGAATCTTGACGATCTTAAATCCTAAAATGCAACTTCCCAGCTCTTTATGCATCACTTCATGTTCCAAGCTCTCATACCAGATCTTCTCTTTATGCATACAAATGTTCCGAGTCTTAAAATTGACGACATTCACTTAAAAAGTTATATTCCAAGCACTTCATACTTATTCTATTCCAAATGTTCCAATGAATTGGTATGTGCCGTGTAGTCAATATATGAACCTTGATAATTTTTATAGGCAATTGTAACCTAGTGTCTTGATAGCTATTATACCAGGGGATTATAACCAGTGTGTTCATACTTATTTTATCATGCCATTGTCATTTCTCCAACAACCCTTAAATAATCATCTAACCATTAAACAACAATAAAACCAACAAAGCAGATTGTTTCAACTTGTAATGCTAATCATCCAACCATTAAATGACAATCAAACCAACAGAGCAGATTGTTTCAACTTGTAATGTATATGTTTGTACAATGCTAGCATAAAAGAAATAACTAAGGTAGGGAGTGATAGCTATATTTGGATGCCTTCGAAGTATGACTGATATGCATATAATTAAACCATTGCCATGTCAAAAGTCAAAACAAATGAAACCAGATATTTGATCAGAAAATAAAATGAGACTAGTCCAAATGATGTATTTCTAACCTGAAATCCCAATATCATTTTTTGGAACCGAGGAAAATCCATTGGCTTTTGTAGGGGGGCTCACTTGCGGAGGCATTTGCGATCTCGAGATAACATGAGTTGTTGCAGTAAATGGACCTGCAACAAGTAGCCCTATATACATTAATATCTTTAAGATGTACTCATTTCATTCATAATCCCCACCATCAACAAGCTTTCAGGTCTATAAACGCCAAACACGTCGTGTCTTTGTCTATTTATGCATATATTTATCCATAATACTACTCAATAGGAAGACGGCTTCATTTTAGATCTATTTGGCATAAAAACCCAATTGGTTCTCTAAGAACTAGCCCCTACTCTCAATTTAGGATTTCGTACAATTTCTCAAAGTTCCCTTATATGAATTATAACTTCAAAAGTTTAACCCTTTATCAGTAATTCAGCGTTGAGTTAGTTCTCGAGATTTAGATAAACATGTTTGAACCACTAAACTCCAGTCCCCACCATCTACAACGAAACTTCTACTTGGCCAACCCTACTGTCTTCTTGCTTCCATTTTCTCCAAAACCTCTTTTACCCTGCTTATACCCTTATCTTTGCCTAACACACCAAGACCACCTAAATTACCTCCATAGACTACACTAAGTCGTCAAAACACTATTTCCTCACATCTCCCCTTCCCACTCATCGCCCCCCTTTAACCTAACACACTTTCACCTCTACCATTTCATGGCCATATCTTTGCAAGAAGTGTCAATATACCTCTTTCCCCTTATTTTCCTTCTAATCTCTTGCATAACTCACCACACAAAATACCCACACATCCTAATTCATTCCCACGTGCACATCAACTAACTTTCTCACATTTTCTGGGAAACCAAACAGTGACACTGTGCACAAAAACGAGAAAGAAGCAAACAAAGGGGTGCGACTGTGAGGTACACGCACCGGCATTGGGATTGAGAGCAGGAGGTGCGGTGGAGTCGGGGCGGCCCAGGTGTTCAAAGGCAATCCGAGCGGCGTCGTTTTGAGCCTCCTTGGACGATTTAAAGGGATTGTGGTTGCGGAAGGGGACGCCATTGACGGTGACGGTGGCGGTGAAGCGAGGGTTGTGATCGGGACCTTCCCTCTCGGCTCTGTACTCTGGCAAGTTCCAACGCATGCGCTGACACAGCTCTTGTAGCTGTGTTTTGAACATATCGGAAATGGAAATTCACAGATCTCGCGCTCGATTTAGAGACTGAACCGGACCAATTCTGCTACTGTGCCTCTGAGACAGAGAGAGAGAGCTCGCCCTTGTGTGGGGAAGAAAGGGAATTTAGGTGAACAATTCGTTCCAAATTTAAGATTATTATTATTATTATATTTTTTTATTTTTCTGTTTAAATTATTGCATTTTGTCAGTAAAATGAGTTTGACATACGTCAGGTTATAAAATTATCAAAAATACACCTAAAAATAATTGTTGTATTTGATTCTAAAATAACATGCAAATTTTATTTCAATGAAGTCAGGTGATACATACATTTCTCACGGTTAATTTTAAAATTTCTGTTAATTTTTACTTTTCTCATTTTCATTTGTTTAAAAACTTAAATACTCTTAAGTTTTAAATTTTAAAATTCTTGCCATTTTTTTATTTCACAACCGTTAATTAACTCTCGTACTTAGGTTTTCAATTTTAAAATTCCTGCCATTTTTTTTATTTCATCGATAAAGTTAGGTGACACATGGATTTTTTATTTCAAAATCCAGATGTGTTATCTTATGTTTAATAAAGTTCTTTTCTTTATGAGGTATATTAATATTCAATTCATTTACAGTCAATGTTCATTATAAATTACTTGTAATTGAATTTGAATTCAATAATATAAAATACTTACATTCATATTAAAATAATTGAATTCAAATTCAATTACAAGTAATTTATAATGAACATTGACGGTAAATGAATTGAATATTAATATACCTCATTAAGAAAAGAACTTTATTTGACTGAAAACATAAGATGACACATCTGAATCCACAAACTACAAGACATGGATTTTGAAAACAAGCCAGTAATAGCACATCTTTCATTTCCATCACTGTGCAAAAGAAAATAGCAGACAGAACCATAAATCCAAGAAAAAAGATGATTGGCTCAAAGAGCATTTCATGGCTTGTAAATGATCATCATAAACCACAGTTATTGGAGTGGAGAAGAAAAAAACACAATTAAGAATCTAACACTTGAAACTCTGCAACCTCTCTTCTCTTCACTTGGCACTGGCAAGCTCGGTACGGAGCTGCTTGGCAGCGGCGACCATGTTGCTGAGTGCAGGCTTCACCTCCGCGTACTTGCGGGTCTTGAGGCCACAGTCGGGGTTGACCCACAAGATGTTGGTCTCCAGCACTGCAAGCATCTTGTTGACTCTGTCAGCAATCTCCTCCGTCGATGGGATCCTAGGGGAGTGAATGTCGTAGACACCGGGCCCAATTCCAGCACCGTACTTCACTCCCTCACGGAACACTGACAGCAGCTTCTCGTCCGAGCGGGAGTTCTCGATTGTGATGACATCAGCATCCATGTCAATGATCGAGTGGATGATGTCGTTGAAGTTAGAGTAGCACATGTGGGAATGGATCTGTAAACAACCGACAAGGTGAGAAAAAACTGGGTTAAGGAGGTCTGTGAACTCAGTGAAAAATCGGCAAAACTAGTTTTATATTAGATGAATATCATATATACATATATTCATAATATATAGTTCAAGTGAAAGACAATAATAATAATAATATTTTAGTGAAATAAGATATTTTAAAGACAAAAATAAGTTAAAACAAAAACACACAAATTATAGAACAATTTCAAAGCATATGTAAAAAATAAAAATTGATCTAGTTAATACAATGAAAACTAGATTAAACTGAACCACCGAGAACGTGTTTTAAAACTCAATTCAAAACTAAGCCAACTCAATTTTAACAGGTTCTTGGGGAAAAATCAGACAGAACTCGGGAGTTTTAGAACACAGATAAGTGGCAGAGGCCTCAAGTTTCAATCCCCATATAGACTATTGTGTTGATCAAGGAAAATAGCAGTATGGGAAATGAATTAACCTGGGTAGTGTCCAGGACGCCACAGTTGGTGATTCTGAAGGAGTGGACAGCCCATTCCAAGTAGAAAGCTTGCTCGGACTTCCTGATAGGCACTCCCTCGCGCAATGCAGCCTCGTCGATCTGAATGACATTGATGCCAGCCTTCTCGAGATCCTCCACTTCGTCTTTAATAGCCAAAGCAATCTGATAGCAGGTTTCAAATCTGCAAATAGATATTCAGTGACAGGGTTGAGTTTGGTAAAAAACAGTCAACTATAATGACAATGACATGGCTCCGTTCTTCAAATTACCTGGGTTGGTCATTGCGGACAAAGGACCAGTTGAGGATGGTCACGGGACCTGTGAGCATTCCCTTCATTGGGCGTTTGGTCATGCTCTGAGCCTTGGAGGACCAGAACACAGTCATTGGGTTGGGGCGGCTGACATCACCGTAGATGATCGGTGGCTTCACACAGCGAGAACCATAAGATTGCACCCATCCATTGACGGTGAAGGCAAAACCAGACAACTGCTCCCCAAAGTACTCAACCATATCGTTCCTCTCAGGCTCCCCGTGAACCAAAACATCAATATCAAGCTCCTCTTGGAGCTTGACGACCTTGCTAATTTCCTCCTCGATGGCTTTAGTGTAATCAGCCTCGGATATCCTATAGATATCAGCAGGGTGATCAAAAAATGGGTTAAGAGACAATCACAATCAGGAAATAGTATAATCTGAAGAAATCTTATCGAAATTACGCACTTCTTGGCCTTGTATTCACGGCGGACTCTCCTGAGCTCAATAGTCTGTGGGAAGGAGCCAATGGTGGTGGTCGGGAGGATTGGAAGGTTCAGCTTCTTCTGTTGAGCATCCAGCCTGGAACTGACATTGGTAGCGCGGCGGTGATCAGGGCCCTTCAAAGCAGCAGCCTGAGAAAGAAAGAAACCAAGTCGTTAGTCAACACGCCAAAGCAACTGCAATTCTGCAACTCAAATGAATTGAGAAAGGAAACTATGGCGATTAAAGTACTCACAGCTTTCTGAACAGCTTCATTGTTCACCCTAGGGGAGGTCTTCCTGGAAGACTGAGCTGCAGCATTGGCAGAGAAAAATCCCTGAAAAAAAAAGGAAACACAAACAATGAAGTTAACGGTACAAGTTAGAAGCAAATAAATTCTTAACCAAATCAAACAATCAAATATATAAATCAGTTCGCAGTTCACAACTCAAGCAGTCATCTAATTTTGAACAAAAAATATCCAACCAGCTAAGTTGCTCTACAAGGAAATTAATTCAACCTGCCTCTTGAATCATCATTAACTACTATGATGTGCTAACACCCTTGATAATTAATTCATCACAAGTAAAGAAACAGTACCATAACCATCAGTAGCAAGTGGTAAAATTACAAGTACCTCATCCTTCTGACCAGACAAGGCCTTGGCCAAGGCATTCACTTCAACAACCTTCTGGGCAGCAAAAGCAAGCCACGACTTGATTTCCTGATCCAACTTAGTCTCATTAATCAGATCAACAGCAGTGTGTAGAAGAGAGCAGGAGGTGGAGACCACAAGTTTATCTGCAACAATGATCTAATTTATCAGTTAAATGCCAAGACTGAAACATATTTATTCATACGCTTATAAAAATGCATGCAAGTATAAGTACCTTTGCCTACAATGCCCTCAAGACTCTGCAGGGTAGAGAGAGAAGCAACAAGATCGTTTGCCCAAATGTTCCTGCCATCAACCACTCCAGCAAAAAGATATTTTCCTGACGGGAATCCACCCTTGATCAGATCAAGGGTTTTGGTTCCACGGACCAGATCAAATCCAAAACCAGAGACTCCCTTCAAAGAGGTAAGGGTCTTGTATGCCTCGGCAGAAACATCAGTAAAGTAGGTCTCGACAACAACATTCAGACCGGATAGGGATGATTCCAAATCATTATAAGCTGTGGTGAATGCATGTAGCTTGGAAGAGTCAAGGTCCCAAACGAGTGTGGGCTCGTCCAATTGGATCCAGGAAGCACCAGCTGCCTTCAGTTCAGATATGACTTCCCTGCAGATAACAGAAGAGAATCAGAATAGCTCTATGAACCAATAAATGCTGTGTGGAAAGTCAACACCCTACTTGTAGATTGGAAGGATCTTGTCCAAAAGTGATAGAAGATCAAACGTCTTCTCAACACCCTTTGCAGGCTTGGAGAGCAACAAGTATGAAACAGGTCCAACAAGGACAGGAACAGTGTCAACTCCGAGCTACATGATAAAAGCATAAAAGGAGAGTTGAGAACTGGCATACAGCTAAAAATAGCTTTGATTAAAGATAGATTGGATAATCGAAGTTGCATCATTTGCTACATTGTTTTACCAATAATACTAACAATTCCCTCACAAAAAGAATAAGAATTGACACATTACTATTTCCTGACTTTATAGAAAACCTGACAATGCATCAATCTCTTTAACTATGTATCCCTTGAATGTGATTACTTATGTCCATATCACACCATACCCACAACTCAAAAACTAATACCCATCCGCTTATCTAACATCTACGTCATTTTTGTTTAAGTTTAAAGATGAAAGTCAAAATAAATTGGCACTGCTATGCTCTGCCATCTTTATGAGATCTAAACAGTCATGTCACCAATCTAAAAGTTTGATGATAACATACCGACTTAGCCTCCTTGTATTCATCAACTGCCTTGTGAGAAGCATACGAGAACTTAACTTCAGGACCCAACTCTGGGACGATGAAGTGGCTGTAGAATAACACAGGACAATTGTTTAAGTCAACAAAAACCACAATAGAATCACTTCCAAATTGTCTCGGCAACACTACCAGGACATGAAAAGAGAGTGAGCTCATAATCACTTACTAGTTGGTGTCGAACCACTTGGTCATTTCCATGGCAGGCACAGAGGCATTACCTCTGGCCATGGAGAAGTAGGTGTCGAATCCAATCTCACCACCATTCCAGTTGTACCTCGGAGGAACAGCTCCGAGCATGGCAGTGGTGTCGAGCATCTGGTCATAGTAAGAGAAGGTGTTGCTGGGAATGTACTTGATCCCGGCACCAGACATCTGCTTCCAGATGGATGACCTGAGATCAGCAGCAACCTTCTGCAGATCCTCGGCACTACTCTTCTTGTCCCAGAAAGATTCCAATGCAAACTTGAGCTCCCTCTTGGGGCCCATTCGTGGGTATCCAACAATGTGAGACGCCATTTCTGATGCATCAAACACAAAACCATCTTCATGAAATGTCCAGATTAAATATGCATTAATATTGCTTTTCCAACCAAAAACATGAACTTCAAAAAGGTTTCTACTTTAAACAGAACACACCCACATCTTGAAAATTAAATGGGTTGTTTCAGGTCAACAAAAAAATTCAACTTTGAACATTAAAAAAAAGAAAGAAAGAAAGACAAACATACTGAGAAGAACTCACAAACTTGATCAGCCAAAAAAATCCACAGAATTTGCTTCAATACGCAGCTTATTTCAAGTGGAGTAAACAGCCAACGTAACTAATTAAATCAGATCTAATCTGAAAATGAAGAAGACACGAAACACAATAGACCCAGACCCAGAATTCAAGTTCTTAACCAAATCGTCAAAACCCCAAAACCACCCAAATCGGATCAATGGAGAAACCCAGACCAATCCGTAACTAGATCTACAAATGGGAACTACCACAGCACTCAGATCTCTAACTCTACGAGCGTAATAGACCACACAATGCACGCTCAACACAAGTAGATCTCCCAGAAAGAACAAAGAAAACCGAGAGAAAATTGAACTCCAGAGCGTACCTTGAGTTGAGGGGACGAGAAAGAAGCAAAACGGTAGCGAGAGAGATTCGAAGACTGGATCGTCTTCTTCGTCGGTTCAGAGAGAGTGGCACGAATTGGGATGAGAGGTCTCGTGCTTATTTATAGACCCACTGCTCGATTCTTGGTAGATCTGATCTGATCTGAGCTTGTCATTTCCACATTTATTTATTTTATCATTTTCTTCGATTCACTACCTATTTTTCATAAACAAAAAAAAAAGAATTGTTTTCACTTTTTGCTCAATTTTCGTGAATACATGTACCGTGATATTTTCGGTAGGTGAGCTCGCGCGCGCTCGTGGAGGTTGGACTTGGACGTCGGATGTACACGTGGCTGAAGGCTGAGGGTGGGCCCACTTTTGGGGTTGGTGCGGTGGGTAATATTTATTGGTGGGCTGGTATTTAAAAAACAATTTTGTCCTACATTTTAAGAATTTGTTTAATCTTTATATTAAAATAATATAATTATTTTTCAAAATACAGAGATTTTGAGGTGTGTTCTAAAAAATAGTCAAAGGCTAGTCAAGATAAAATAATTATTTAATAATTAATTAAAAAATAAATCGAATTGAAGATTTAATCTAAAATTATAGACGATTAATTAAAATTTTGAAAATATTTTGAACAGTGATTATCAAGATAAAACATTTTTATGGTGTAAATTAATAGTTTATTTCCATTTCTAAATTAGCAAAATGGAGGGCGCGGGAAGATTAATTTTGATAAATAAATATATACTTTTTGGTGAATTTTAATTCAATCAATTTCAACATCTAATTGTTTTTGTGAGGGCACCGTAACAGTTTGAGCTTTATACTGTGAGTTTCGAATCTCGTTGTAAACAGAGTAGGGAGTGGTGAGAGAATAAATTTAGGAAATGATGTAATTCAAAAAAATAATCAATTTCAAAAATTATTATTTGATCATACCTATCCTACGAGCTAATGAATATCTTCGTATAAACCAATGTAAGTTACAATAGTTTGAATTTTCCTAATCTTTGAGTTATGTCAGATAACTTTGTTCCATGCACACTATTTACACCTCGTGTGGTTCATTTAATTTACAGTTAATCTGTACGCATATGATATGGAATGTACCATATGCTTTTATGGGTGTATTTTGTAAAAAAAATGTATATACATTTGTTAGAAAGTATGTATATTCATTATTCAGGGATTGGTGATCGAAGTTGGAGTGGTGATGGGTCCAATTGGCTTTTGGGAAGTGGTGGGAGAGACTTCATTTTTAATCAGATATTAGTCCTTGTGATTAACTTAATACCCAAAAGAAACTCATAATTGGTATGAAATGGGAGCTTAATATAGGGGTTGGTAGTGGTAGGTGAGTGAGTAGCCGATGTCAACACATTTATAGTGTCAATTATAAGGGTGGCAAATTAAAAAGATTTCGAATTTGAAAATAATAATTAGGTTTTGTCTTGTGAATAAGAAGATTTTATATATGAAAAAAGATACTTACCCTGCTTAATTACAAAATTGGGAGAGATCAGTTAATAGCAGAGAATAATTATCTTTCATGTATGTCTGTAGAGAATACTAATTGTAATATTGACATTCACTATCAGATTTTTTTTCACAGGAATAACTTATAAAATATAAGTGCACCGTCCTTAAAAATATTGTCACATGTGATGATTACAAGAAAAGGCATTCATAATGCACGCTGTTGTGACGTGAACAATCAGTAACTTTTCAGGTTTGGGAATGTCAGAAGGCGTTCAGACAAAAGGCTCTAAGATATCCTCTATGCATTGGTGAGACCGATTCTTCACGCAATCACTCATGAATCTCTTACCAAGGTGCGTGTAGGTTCTTTCTCTCTAACCACCCCCTACGGTTCATATCACACGCGTTTAACAGACATGTCGAGACAGTATTTGTGCCATCGCGCCTTTCTGACACTCAAGTACTTAGGGCGATTAAATGTCATCAGTAGTCACCGCCAAGTCTGCATCTGAAGTACAAGTACAATAAACGACAAGGTGGTCCCAATCTTCACTCGTTGAGAATACCAAACTCCACCAGAGAGAAAAAGCGCTTGCAACACCAAGGCCGCCAATCTTCACTCGTTGAGAATACCAAGCTCCACCAGAGAGAGAAAGCGCTTACAACATCAAGACCGCCAAAAATCTTCAATGACATGTTTTAGAAATTAAGAAATTAACCAGACATTTTAGATTTTTCACTTAAAATCCAACACATTTTATCGATCGATACAAAAAAAGAATTTCAATGTGACTAGGTCCAGTCCGTTAAGTGAAAATAAGTCTTAATTTATAAACAACAACGTGAAGGTGTGGTACTGACCAGGCCACACCAGAGGACTATAAGGGCAAGGCTTATAGCTTTATACACAACAAGCTGAATCCACCAATTCATCATCACACAATCAAACACTTTAATGTCTCAGTTGATTACAAGCCTCCGTCACGAGGCTCGGCAATTCTATTCTCCACACCATCTCTATTTAAACCCTCTAATTATTCTCTTATTGCCGATGTGGGACTGCTTCACAAGTACATACACGGTTTAATTACTCATTAATGTTTGTCTTTGTATAGAATCGGAGACATGGGCTTTGGGGCCCAATCGAAAACCCATTCTCAACCTTCACCAAATCATAACCCTTTCTTTTCAAGATTATTACCGAGAGAAATCACACTTTCTATTTCCCATTATAACACCATTTATCAGGGGTGTGCATGGTTTCATAATCGGATTAAACCAATTAAAAATGGATCGAGTTGAACATTACGATTTTTGACTTTGAGGTATCATGACTAAAATTGTGTGAGAGATGACTTTTTGGTTCTAATAATTTTTGAATGGTTCGGTTTTACAATTTTAACCGGTCAGAACCGGTAGAAACTGAGTTTTCAACATGTACTCAATTTATGGACCGGTTTAAATGAATATGGACATGATTTATGGGTTGAAACTTGAAATTTTCAATTATACAAAATAATAACAAAAATTGATCGGTTAAATAGTAGCGTGTAGTATGCATGTAGAAGGATGAGAGGGGAGGGAAATGTTTGTTTTCATGATGGTTTGGTTCCTGACTGGTTCAATGTGGTTCTTGGTTAAAGAGAACCAAAAGCGACCGAAATTTAATAATTTCTAAAATTTATAACTAAATCAAATTATTATTTGATATTCTCAGTTTTTCATGTATGATTCAGAGACTAAGACTCGTCGAAGAACAATTAAATAACTATAAAAGTCGGTGATTAGACAACCAAATTATCTTCCTTTTTCATATTTCATAGTTATAACTATTAGTTACATAGAAAACTGCACGCTGTTAATATGTAGAGAGCCTAAAGGGTTTATTTTAGGCTGCTTACTTTTTACCAAAAATCATAATCGAAATGGAAACTAGAGTGCATCAAATTCGAAAAATCAAAAACCATAAATAATGGATAGTTATTGTTCAATTTTTAAGTGAACTAGTCAATTTTGCTCCATATATGATTTGCAAAACCCAAAACCGATAGTTAATAAAAAAATTGAATCATAATCGAGATGACAGATGTAGCTCCCACAAATGTCCACATGCCTTTTTCCTTAAGTAAAACGTTACCGTTCCACCTTATTTCTCTAACTGTTTATGCATACTTGTAATTATTGGTAGTTGAATGGATAAAAAACCGATCATAAGTAACATGTTACAAATTAAAATAGGGCTCAAATGACATATTGAGGTGTAAATGTCAGACCCAAGAAACGTGATTAGTGTTGTTTAAATCGAAAGTCAACACGCTTTCCAGTCGATCGGTTACAAACCGACCCTTCAATTATATCTGATCTTGATTATAGTTTTAAAAATCCCATAACCAAAATTTCTGGTTATGTTGGAATTGGCCTTTCATAAGGACAACCATACCCAGGATACTCCATTGCTGACAACCTCAAGTTTTGGATTGAGCATTATATATATAAAAAAATGACTTGTATGTGTGTTAAAATTGGACATGCTTGCTCAGGGAGAGTGCTAGGGGTCTTGTTATCCATTTGGTATTCATTTGTGTAAGAGCTTGACCCCTATGTATGATACGCCGTTACTATAGTAACGATATACATTTTTATGTGCGTCGTCATTATGGTAACGACGTACTAGACTCACAGTGTGCGTTATTACTATTAGTAACGACGTAATGTGATGTGATGGCGTATGTGTACCGTCACTAATAATGAGATTGTACCATGTGTATCGTCTCTATCGAAAAAAATTGATAGCACATCAATTCAACTTATTGCAAGAATAACATCTTACGTGATGATTCGTTAACGAAATCCTTAACATCTACAAAAGTAAAAGTGGAATGAACATGTACAGTACATTACATCTCACGTAATTTCCTTATGGACAAGCTTTCATAATTACATGTAGCAAGTGTTTAAGGTTTTCAGAATGAACAAAACAAAACTCAAAATCACGAGTCTAGCTTGCCAACACTTCCACCACAAATCTGGCAAAAGAATGATTTCAATTCAAGCTCTAATCCCAACCGCTCATGAATTTCAAATTCAGAGAACCGCCAACGCCAAGGACTGCCCAAACCCGCCGCCGCGAACGGCCCTTCCGCGGCCAGACCGCCTCTTCATCGGTGCCGCCTCCTTCATTTTACTCTTCTCGTCCCCAAACGACACCGTACCGGCCCCGTACATCTTTACAGGGGCATTTCCGTCCTTGGACGCGCCTCCGTAGCCGAGCACTCTAGCGATCCCCGCGTACTGCAGCGACTCGGCGATCTGTAGCCCCGTCACGCCTTTATTAGTCCGCGCCTCCACGTCAGCTCCTTTCTTGATCAGCAGCTCGATCACGTCCACGTGTCCGGACTCCGCGGCGCAGTGCAGCGCCGTGTAACCGTCCTCGTCCTTGGCGTCGATCTCTATCCCCTTCTCGATTAGTGCCCGGACCGTGTCCAAACGGCCCTTGAAGGAGGACCTGTGGAGGGCGGTCCAGCCGTGCTGGTCCCTGCCGTTGACCGCCGCGCCGTTCTCGAGGAGCTTGTGGACGGTCCTGGTCTCCCCCTTCCTCGCCGCCGCGCACAGCCCGTCCCCGAGGCGGAGCGCGTCGAACAGCCGCGCGTGCCCGTGCTCCGCCGCCAGGTCGTACGCCGTCAGCCCGCCGTGGTTCCTCACGTCCTTGTTCGCCCCCTTCTGGAGGAGGAGCTTCACCATGCTCTCGTCACCCATCCCGGCCGCCACGTGGAGCGGCGTGTCGCCTTCGCCGGAGTTCCGTAAATCCGCCGTCCCCCCGGCGGCCAGGATCAGCCTCGCGCAGTCCCGCCGCCGCTCCTCCACGGCGAGGTGCAACGCGGTGTTCCCGTCTTTCGTCAGGGAGTCCGCGTTGGCTCCTTTCCGGAGGAGGAGCTTGAGGACCTCCACGTGGCCGCTGGCGGCGGCCACGTGGATCGGCCCCCAGATTGAGCCCTCCGATCGCTCGGAGCTCGCTCTCCGAGCGAGCAGAATCTCAACAATCAGAGCCTCGCCGGACGCCGCGGCGGCCTCCAGAGGGCTGGATCCGGCTCCGGCGCGGCTCTGAGCCTCAATGTCCGGTTCGAACTCGAGAAGCATCTGAACCAGGTCGGCTCGGCCCTGAGCGATAGCCAGGTGAAGCAGGGTCTGGCCGTGCTGGTCGACCGAATCCGCCGCCCTCCACTCCGGATCGCTCTTCTCCAGAACCTCCCTGATCTCGTCCATAGCCCCGTTCGCCACCAGCTGAGCGATCACCGGCGACCCAACGAACATAACTTTGATTCCGCTATCCACAAACACCTGCTTCCTCCGCGTCGTGAACCACTCCGTCGGCACGGCGGAGTTACCGTCCTTGGCGGCGGCGCCGGGGACCACCACGCTGTGGAGGAGGAACGAGTCGGGGCAGCGAGGGAACGACTCCGGCACGGCGAGCCCGGGCAGGAGGTGGTAGGTGATCTCCACAGTCAAAGTGCAGAGGGGCGGTATGATCCCGGATTGGGGCTTCACGGAGTAGCGCGTGCTGTTCACCGCCTGGAGCCGGAACGCCACCGGCATGGTGTACATGACGTTGCGCAGCGTCAGCACCCCGAAGCACTTGGTCCCGGGTTCGATCCTCACCGCCACCGTGCTCGACGGCTCCAAGCTGATTAACCTGTCCATTACGCTAATCAATCAGTTAATTAACTAATTAATTTCTCTGAAGAGGAAGTGATCGAGGTGAGTGTGGATTTATGGAGGGAAGAGGAGGCGAGGCCGGCTCGAACCAGAAAGCGCCAAGTGGCGGTGTCAAAACCGATGCTGACTTGTTCTATTCGGCGTCGTTTTATCATATGTTAGGCCAATCTAGCTACACGTCACTTTTTGTCTTCTCTGTCTCCAACAATTAAGTTATTATTAAGTTAAATATGCACAAGAGAAGATTTTGTTTGTAGGGGAAGAATCTTTATTGAATTTGTAGCATTTGAGGAAAATGCTTGGAGAAGAATCTCTCCAACGGTTATACTTATGATTTGTTATAGTTGTTGTTGTTAGAGATTAATCCCAGTTTAGATGTGACTGATTATCATATTGAAATAATATTTAAAAGTGACGTGATGATATATTCGACCTATCGTTGAGGATAATATTGACATTTCTATTCTTCGAATGGTTATCAGGTTATACATTACCGTTTGTGTATTAATTTATATCACTACTAATTAGAGTTGAAGTTTATGGATTTGATAAAGTTATTAGTTGAAAACAAAGAAATTGTTTTCTAGTGCGTATTTGATCGGTTAATAAGTAATGTTTTAGAAAGATATTAGACGCTAGTCAGGCGAAGATGACATTTTAATGACTAATTTGAGATTAGTCGGAGATTAATCAAAAATAAATTGAATTTAATGACATAAATTGAATTGAAAATAACATATGATTAATTGAGAACCGACATGTCAGACAAGTCAGAGATTTTTATAACCATATTAACGAATAAAAAAGTTAGATGATGGTCACAAACATACGATATGATATTTCACTTCATTCCAATCCCTAACTTATTAATCAGTGCATTGGATTATTTGAGTGAGTAGTTTAGATATTTCACTTCATTCCAATCCCTAACTTATTCATCAGTGCATTGGATTATTTGAGTGAGTAGCTTAGGAACATTTGTGCAAGTACGTGCAAGATGAATAAAGTGTTGAGTTAAAAACAAGACCATTTCCACATTGACAACACTAATTACAAATAGTTAGAAACAAGACCATTTCCACATTGACAACACTAATTACAAATAGTTTTGTATCATATATTAGTGGTGACAAAGTACCCAAAATCAATATTTTATATGTGCTTCTATTCCTGTGGAGCCTTTTTGTTTCTATAAAACAATATTAAGCATTTTGTGACATAAAATAGTTGATTTTCATTAGATAGGGATATTAAAAGAATAACATATATAATATGGTGGGAGTAAAGTTCCCTTGACTTAAGCACACTATCACCTAGGGGTGCTCAAACCGAAACCGACTTGGGGATGGTGGGGACTAGACTACTATTTAACCGAAAATTTTGATCAATTTTTCAATTAAATCTGCACTTGAGATTAAACCCTAGATAGAGACTCGTAAAAAATGTTTCATTTTTTCCGAACAAGGTTTGTCGATTTCAGGAGCCAACAAGGCTTCGTTTTCCAGGGTTTTCTCGATTTCGCAGAAATTAAAGTTCTTGAACGAAGCTATCAGGTCCAAAGGAGGGAACTCAAGGCTAAAGGAGGCGAGGGCTTTCTGAGGCTGACTTTTTGGGCGTCCCACTAGTTGCTCTTGGAGTGGGAGGGGTCTACAGTGGTTGTTGTGGTTTAGGGGTCAGATGATGAAGATGAAGAGAAAAAAAAGAAAGAAAAGAGTTGGATTTATGATGAAGATGAAGAGAAGAGGAGTGAGTCGGAGTGAGCAAAAACCTAGATGGATATGATTGTCGGTGGGACTTGTTGTGAGAGAGTGAGAGTTAGTTGATGATGACTAAGGACGCGTGGACGAACATGGACCGTCGATTTGCAAGGATCGATGGTAGATATCCCCTCATGTATGATGGTTAAGGAGCTCACACTAGCATAAGTTGGGTCAAGTGGTAAGGAGCTCACACTAACAAATGTGAGGTCCTGAGTTTACATGCGGGTTTTTCCTTTATATGCTGACAAAAGGGTTAAAAGACCAATAACACGGTTCTCAGGGGGTTTTCATGACAAAAAAAATCATGATTTTTTATAATGAAAATTGAAAATTGAAAATTGAACCAGACCACACCGGTTAGCAGAAATCAAAATCAAAACCAACATGAATTACACCGGTTCCATTTGATTCCAGTCTAATTCTACACAGTCCCGGACGATTTTTCAATGACCGGTTCAATTTGAGCTATCCTACTACCAACATAAGAACAAGAATTAACAAGGCAAAGTGATGCCCCGATACAAATTCTACATTAGTTTGCTAATTTGAATTTAAAATATATTTAATAAAAATCAAAATTGTCTTTTTCGAGGAATTTGGAGCAATGAATTTAGTCATTATTTGAATTAT
>JAYMTP010000380.1:0-35428 GCA_036897365.1 Geranium brycei | reverse complement strand
TATATTATTAATATTTTTGTAATAATTATTTACCAAGTAAAAGTAAATCAACTATTAATAATATATAAACAACAAATTCTTTCTTCAAAGTTGTTGTCTTTTGATTCTCTTCGATTTGATATACTATGAGTCCAAAACGAAACTCGTATGAGAGAGTTAATGTTATTTGAAAGTTTCAACATATTATTAATAATTAATATTATTGTTGATAATTAGTATTATTTTACTTATTAATAATAAATTATTTTTAATAATCAATAACTAAATTGATTTACTTATATTTTTTATTAAATAATCATAAAGATCAACTTTTTGTTAATAAGTATTATTAATAGAAATTATTTATTATTAACAAATATTATAATCTGATGAATTATGAATAATGACATCAATTTGAAAATTTAATGAATAATTGAGGACAATTTTGACTTTTCACACAAATGTAAAATTTTTTCATCCAAAATCTAATACCGTTAGTGCAAAGTGTAAAAAAACGTAATTAGCTGACCTTAATGTAAACATTTTTCTTTAGCTGTGATAAAGCGTAAAACGAGTCATTTTAGTATGGAAAAAGTGTAATTAAACCAACTTTTAATGTATACTTATAGTGAAATTAGAGACCATTCCAACTAATTTATTCAATATTTAGTTACTTATACATTTTCATTTAATATAAACTTTAACTTTTAATGGCGCTGGTGGTCCAGTCTCGGTCGGTCCCGGCCTCGGCCGGTTTCGATCCTCGCTATGCTCCGTGGGGTTGTTGGTTTAGGAGGGTGGGATAGATGTTTATTTGTGTAGGTGGGCTGTGGGGTAGTTAGGGATCAAAAAAAACTTTTAATGAATATTAAATTGAACAAACTCGACTATTTTCTCTCCAAACTCGAGTTTAATTGAGTAAGCTCGCTTGAAGCTTGTGACAGAACATTTTTTACACAAACAAACATTAGACAAATTAAGAACACTTTTTTCACAAGCCAACACCAGACAAATCAAGGCTCAATTCAACTTGTTTAGGCCTTTTCCATGTACTTATATATAACAAAATCCCAGAGATCCATGAACACAACACAGTAGAGAACCCATACTCAACATATAGTCTGCTCAACTAGTTCCAATGAATATAACAGGACACAGTCATGAACTTGTACATACTAAAAATTTAAGTCTTGGTAATGTGTGTATGTACATAATTAGGAAATAAAGGGCACCAAAACATTCATGTAATGCAATAAACTTATGCCTCTACTAGTTCACAGCTTCATTATGTATCTCTAAAATCAGCAGATCTCCAGTAGCTAGATCTCACTGAGCACAGGAATGTAAAAGTCTGATAAGTTCAGGCGCCCGGATTTCCCAGAAGCCGCTCAACCGCAGCATGAACATTTCCGGAGGTGGCGAGCAGCGCCCTGATGTTCTCTTGGGTGTCAAAGAAGCCCATTTCTTGAAGCTGTGAAAGCTGAGTTGCGTATAGTTCTTCTGGCGGTACTGCAAAAACATAGATGTAATACATGTACAGATCAGAGGCGTTCTAGACGTTTTGCTATTTCGTATTTATGAGGAATAATGATGAATCAGAAGAGAGGTCCTAACCGTTGGATGTGTTTGGACCACCCATGCCGCCGGCTCCAAGACCGCCAAACATATTCATCAGCAAATCAAGATTAGCCATGTTTGGCATTCCTGTAGCTCCACCGGTTTGAGTTGGTGCCCTGTGCATATGCAGCAAACACCATTTGAGTAAGCTTTGTTTCGACAAGGTGCATTTGAACATGAAATGACACTTCTTCTCTTTCTTTTTACAAAACATGATGCTTACATATAATATTTGAAAAAATGGGTAGTCTTTATTTTTCATCTTAACATTATCAACCATAGAATAATTGATCTAAAAATTCTCAACTTGTCCGATTAATCCCTCAATCCAATTTATTTTCCAATTAATCTCTGATTAGTCCCCAAAAGGCCCTTAGCGTTTTTTTAGAACACTGCATTCATACCATGGATAAGATCTGAATGCAGCCCTTTCCCAACCGATTGAACAGAATAATATCGATATTGCATCAGATAGCGGTAATACCAAAATTTTCAAGCAAGCACGCCTAATATGTGACATGGTAGTAAATAGTGAGAGATATTCCGACTTACTGGGTTGACTGTGATCGATTGATCTGAGGTAGAAGTGACTGTTGTAGAGTTAGCATTTGCTGCAACAGAAAATAAATGAAGAAAATTCAGGCACAAACAATAACTAAAATTGTGAGAAGAAGTTTCAAAACGATGAACTGATCACCTTTTTACGCTAAATATGTAAGTACCCATTTAGGGTGTTCCCACCCTCCTTTTCATTACGGGGGTTATGTTGATTCAGCATGGTGTCGTTTAAATTAGTTTGTATAACTTTGAGTTTTTAACATGATGGCACATGTAGAAAGTCCAACTCTAAAAGAAAATTATCCTTCAATGATGAAAAGTCAATATGACTGCTTCTGTAGCATATGGAGTATATAACTAAGTATATGCTGTTAATAGACTGGACAATCAACGTGAAGTACAAAGAGATCTATATTCAGAAGTGGCATAAGAGACACAAGTAGCAAACCTGCATTGTCTCGGGTGATGTTAACTGACGCAGAAGTTCAGGATTTTGCATCATCTCTCTCAACTGAGGATTCATATCAACCATGCTACGCAGCTGAGGATTGAGGTTGAGGATCTGAAATCGAAGAACACTTGAATAAACAAATCGATGATATAACCACCTGTATAACTAACAAGGTTTTGATATGCACAGTACCTGATTCATATACTGTGGATTGGAGAGGAGGCTCTGCATCATCTGTGATACAGCTGGATTTTGCATCATCTGATTCAACTGAGCCGCGTCCGGCATGCCACTAAGCATGCTCTGCATATCAGGCAGCCCGTGCCCACCTGGACCCCCAACACCTGCTGCTCCACCAACAGGGGTTGATCTTGTTGCGGTGTTTGTCTGGGTGCCTGTAAAATAAACCATTAGTAACCTCAAGTGATTTTTTTTGAAGTGCCATCACATAACATTCACGAGAGAGCCTATCCCAGCCCCAGGAACCATATAAAGAAGGGAAAATGCCAAAAACCTACTGTATACTATTACACTTTTGGAAGAATGTGCTGTATACTTTGTTAATGGCAAAAAGATGCTGTGAACTTTGACTTTTTGTGCAAAATGTTTGTATTTGTACAAAAATAACGAAATTGCCCTTAACATTAAGAATTATTTTTTTCAAAAATAAATATTTTATAAAGTTTTGAGTAAATTTTTTTCAAAAATTCTTAACTTCATGGTTTTTTCGTCATTTTTGTACAAATACACACATTTTGCACAAAAAATCAAAGTTCAGGGCACCTTTATGCCATAAACAAAGTACAAAACACCCTCTTGCAAAAGTGTGATAATATACAACAAAGTTTTTTGCCATTTTCCTTACAAAGAATAGGGGAAATGAAAATAGCTCAATGTGTGACAATGGAAATGAATGGGACTGAATACTGATATATTACTGCATGGTTTATAATTTTCATACAATAAATTAATGCTTCACATTGCATGGTTACCATTCCCACAAATTCAAACACTACCTAACTACAGTCAATTAGAGAATGTGCCGCGAAGTGCTTACCAGTACTGTTCCAAGGGTTGGGGAGTGGGTTTGTATTTGGAGCAGCAGCTCCTGTAGCTGATTCAGAATTAGTTGACGGATTGTTAGACCCATCCCTGGCTTGCATCCCCGCTTGGTTCCCCAAGAGAGCGGCAAATGGGTTATTATTACCCGCATTATTACCAGCATTCCCATCCATAGTCGTAGCATTCAAAAACGGCTCCTGAACATTTTCGTACATACGCCTCAGCATGTTGAATCCTTCAGGAGAAGATTCGATATTACTCATCGCCCTATCGGTGTTGCGCATCATCTCCCTCATAAGCTCGGGGTTCCTGGCAGCCTCCAGTGACTGGCGGAGAATCCCGGGATCATTAAGCACGTGCGCAAGCTCGGGATTCCGGTCAATGATATCACGCATTTGAGGATTGCTCATGATCAAGCTACGCATTAAGTCGGGGTTATTCATCAGGTTCTGAACGGCGGGCGTGTTCATCATCTCCCTCATCATGTTAGGGTTCTGAGTGAGCTGCTGCTGTACTTGCTCAAAGTCCGGAAGTCCAGATCCGAACAAATTAGGCGCCCCAGCACCAGCACCAGCACCGCCAGTACCTAGTGGATTGAAACCAAGCCCAGGAAATAAAGACGCTCCAAGACCAGCACCACCAAAACCTCCACCTTCATTGGATCCAACGCCACGAGTAACTCCTGCCGGTGTGTTAGGACTAGCAGCATTGGCCGTGGCAGTAGGAGCAGCAGTTGCAGCAGCAGGTGTTGATGAATTGGGGGTAAACCCACGAACCATATGAACCGTGTGATCAGCCTGCAAACCTTCAACGAGGGAAGAAAACACAAAGAAAAAAAGATCAGCCTCTAAACATAAGGCGATAAAAGCCTAACACAATAGATATCGTCACTAATTTCTTTGTTGCTGACACCTTTTCCGGCTAAAGGCTAACTAGCTGAAGCATAACTGGAAATATTCTAATGATACAATAAGTACGAACAAGGCACATCCTCCACAATTGAGAAAACCCGAAAACAAATGAACAGAAATATATCAGCTCAGAATTGGAACTTTAGGAGCTAACATATAAAGCTTAGCTCAGATGCTTGCATATCTACCAAATCAAATGACAGTGAAACTTCATCACTAACCAAATTTAGCTGTCTAATTCAAATCACAACAATAAGAATTCACATCTGAAGCTCAAAATTAGTAATAGCCAAATAAAAACAAGCAAATCTGAACTTCCATACAAAATCACGAATCCAATGGAGCAATCAAATACCCAGAAACCAAAAAACAAGACCCATACCATAACTTTCTAGGGTTTGGTCATCTTTCAAGATGCGACCTTTATAGATCAATCTCTGCTGATCCGCTGGAACATCACAGCTCTGCGCCACAGTCGCTTTGAACGACCCAATAGTCGAATCAAGCTTCGTCCTCACAGTAAATTTCGAGCCGTTCGAGCACCGAACGTTAACCACAACCCCATCTTCTCCACCGCCACCACCGACCTTGACATCGCTCGAACCTCTCTCTGTGCCCATATCCTCTACCTCCCCAAAATCACAGAAAAAACGAAGCTAAATCTATAGATCGAATCCAAAAACCCTAACCCAAGAGCAAGGAAGTTACTATAATCGACTGTGCTTGATGACGAAGAACTGATTTTTCTCTGCTAAGGTCGAATCGAATCGCAAAGACTTGCTCGAAAATTGAAACGAAAAATTCTTTAGTAAATTATAGTTTAACAAAAAATAGAATTTTTTTTGTAATCGAGAGCTGATTTGGGGAAAAAATTGAAGAACAGAGAAGAAAAAAATTGGGGATTTTTGAGTTTTTGTCTCAATCACAGAAAATGAAAATTTTTCTGAGAGAAGGCACAGGTCGTTTATCTATTTACGATTGTCTCCTTCGACTGTTGCGTGGATCCGCCAATAATATGTTGCCACGTGTATTACGCGTCAACAAGTTGAGGTTGAAAATGTATTTATGAATTTTATAGGGGTCGGTTTGTGATTTTGAAAGTAGCGCCGAAAGGACTGATTGATAAATTAACTTTTCATTTCCAGCCAAAGCTTTTTGGTACCAAACTCTCTTCTCCGGCGGTTCCGATGAGCTGAGGTAAATGATTTGTACCATTTTGCTCTGATTCGAAGATTTCTTCGATTAATCACTTTCGATTTCAGTGTGTAGTTTCAATTTCTTCTATTTCAGTTCCAGTTCTGTTTCTGGGTTTGTGCATTTATCGGCCACTGTAAAAGTGAACATGATTGAATTGAATTTGAATCCTTGGTTTTTGCTCGCGTTTCATTGTGATTGATCTTGTGGGTGCTGTTTGTTTTCGATTTTAAGCAGAACCCATGTTTCAAGGATTTGATTTTGTGCTTGTTGAGGTCTGGATTTGATTTTGTACTGAAATAACTGTATTTTACCTAGAGAATGATGTTAGTAGCTAATTTGTTGATGAGAGGTGTGTAATGTGTTGATTGAGCTCAAGTGGAACTCTGCCTGTTGGTTCTATGATGAGAAATTTTCTGTAGGTTCTATGGCCACGATAGCATGTAACTGTTACGATGCTTATATATAGATTTTCAAACAGATCTAGATGTCTTTTTGTGTTGGATTGAGCTAGAAGAAAGAAAAAAACTAGAGAGGAGGTTAGTTAAGAAATTCCGAAGTAGAAGGCTACTGGTGTTTAGTTATCGTAAAGATGTTAACTAGTTTATTTCTTTTGTTATTGTAATTGCAGTTAACATAATAATTAAATTTCCAATTTGGATGCAACACGATGTACTTAGAATTGGTTGTCTTGATCGTAATTGTGTAGTGTTGCTAACTCTCTTACCATTTAAACTAGAGAAAATGATAGTTTAGAAATTCTGAAGTAGAAGGCTACTGGTGTTTAGTTATTGTAAAGATGTTAACTAGTTTATTTCTTGTGTTCTTTTAATTGCAGTTAACATGATTATTGAATTTCCAATTTGGATGCAACATGGTGTATTTAGAATTGGCTGTCTTGATCGTAATTGTGTAGTTTTGTTAACTCTATAACAATTCAAACAATATATCTGATGCCGTATCTTTCGGGGCATTCAATTCTCTGAAAGTGATTCGGAGTCACGAACATGCAGTTCTCTTTTTCCTTATTTGTTCGTGTTCTACGTATGTATTGCTGTATGGCCAGTTTACTGTATTTCAAATGTTCTGTTAGGCTGCTAGCTGTTAGTCACATATGGCCTTTTAGAATCTTGGTTTCTTGAACTGGTTTGTAGAGATTTCCATGCGTCTCTTTCCATTTTTTATGGAATTATCGTGAATGTAACAAGATTGTAACTAGGAAACAGAAGATACAGTTGTTGGTATGATAATACGGTGCATAGTTGGAATGAAACTAATACGTGCTATAACATTTAGTATCTAATGCTATATTATACAACTTGTGTTTCTCATTACCTATAAAATATCATAATTTTATGACCCCATCCATTTTGTCTCTAATCTTGCAGTTATATATTATATGGACTCTAGATTATTTTTCATGGAAACTTACTGTCCATATGGTTCAACAAATGGTGGACTCTAAGTTCAAGAAATACAGGCTCGGCAGCACTGATGCTGAATTGTCCACTCGCGACGACCTACCTGTTTCTGTAAAAAAGTCACAATTGAGAGATTTGCAAAATGATAGTAAAACCAAAGTGTCTAATCCAATCGGAAACTCCCCGTTTTCTGGCTCAAAGAGACCTTCAGCTGAATGCCCTATAATCCCTCCTCGCCACCAACCCGCAAGCACTACTTTTACAAGTGAGTGTCTTGTCTATGCCCGCAGAAAACCCGAAGCAGACTCAAGCAGAAGCAGAACTTGCAATGGCTCTGGAATGAACGCTGAAGCACACCAATCAGATTCTCCGCTGAAGGAGCAAAATGTTTCTTCTTTCCCAGCATCCGCGCCTTCCCCAATGGCCTCTCCAGTGAACACGCCTGGAAAACCTTCGGTTTATTGGGAAGATCGTTTCGTTCAGTTGCAGATATTATTGCGAAGATTGGACCAATCAGATCAGGATGATTATCTACAGTGTACGCACTCGCCCTTAAAGAAGTCACCTTAAGATGCTCAAGTTTTCTTCTGTTCAGATTTTAACGTTACTTTTCTAATTACCGATTCATATGATTTTTTTTCAGTTCTGAGATCGATCTCCTCAGTTGAACTCAGCAGGCACGCCGTTGAGTTGGAAAAGAGATCAATTCAGCTTTCACTGGAGGAAGGTATTTTCATATTGTGGCTCTATTTTCAGGTTTTTCCATAACAAAACTAAGATAACCTCAAACAGCCTTATTGTTACAAGCAGTTTTGGCCAAAGTTCCGGAAATTTTCATGGGAAATCACATATACTTAATTTGCATGCTTGTATAATGATATTGCAAATCATTATTGTGTATAGAGAAAATGGCAAAAAGGTGTCTATAGTATGCCACTTTTGCAAGAGGGTACTGTGTTGTTTGCATTTTTGTGCAAAATGTGCGTATTTGTACAAAATAACAAAATTGCCCTTAAAATTTAGAATCAAGTTTTGTATAAAATAATTGAAAAATTATTTAACCTAAAAGTTCAATCACAAATTTTAGTTAAAAGATAAAAGCAGAAAATTTTATTTATTTTTAAAACTTAATTCTAATTTTAAGGGCAATCTCGTCATTTTTGGAAAAATACACACATTTTGCACAAAAATGCAAATAACACAACTACACCCTTTTGCAAAAGTGTCATACCATAGGCGTATCATTTACACCCTTTTGCTCGTTTACACCCCTACCATAGGGTATCTTTTTGCCATTTTCCCTTGTATATATGATTTACAAGATTGCCATGTCAGAAATAGTGTGTTTATACTATTACTATGTACCATATTAAACATCAAAACCCGAGTTTGTTAGTCACTACCAAAACAAAGCTGCATAATTCTATCATTTGAAAGAGCTTCCTTCGGTTTTGGGGGATCTTCTGTCTTGTATAATCAGTAGACCTTCAACAAGAAGTTCTCGAATCTCTATTCGAAGTCTAAGAACATTTCTAGTTATTTTCGAAGCATTTGATACTTAAACTCACATTTAGCCAATACATACTCTCATCTCATTCTCAAATTTTTTTCTCTGTTGCTCATTTGTTGCAGCAAAAGAGATGCAGAGGGTTGCGGTACTGAATGTTCTTGGAAAATCTACGAAGAACTCAAAAGCAGCTGTAATAAATCAAAGAAATTCCTGAAAGTTGAGGTAAGAAACAGCATGTTCATATTAAATATGTCTGATGTAATAATATATGAGCATTCATGAATCTGGTTGAATAATTAATTAAATTATTATGAATCTGGTTTTTTCATGTACCTGAGATTGTAGCAGAACATGCCGGAGTGTGAAGAAAATCATGTCTCCGGAACAGCAGCAGCGTTATGGCCTCTTCGTTACTGTCCGATCAGTAAATGCATCTAAAGGCCATATAGATAGCTTCCCTGATCTCGGACAAAAGATCGGGGCAAGCCGGGCCATAAATGAGTTGAGCTTTTTATCGAGCTGCTCGAGCCCGGCCTCTTAAAAGTCAATAGGCTCGTGAGCCTCCTCATTTAATATTTAATTAATTATTATATATTTTTACTAATATATATATATATTTTTTAAATTAATAAATATTTATGATAAAATTATAATTAATAAATATTTAAAATAAAATTAGACTATACGACTTAGACCTCGTATTGGCTTGTTTAGTAATACCCTATCATAATTTACAAATAATTTCTTTGTAGATTCCATAGTTTTGCTTCTGTTTATTTCATTTCACTTGTGGATTCCATAATCTGCTTACGTAATCAATCACTCCATTATTTTTTAAAGAACTATATTTAGTTTTTTTTTTATATTTCATTGAGGAATGGCCAATGAGATTCATATTTAAGGATTATTAATTTGGTACATAAATTAGTGGTTTTGTGGCTAAACACTATGATTAGATGCGGCAATTCGAGTTATTATGAGGGAAGAGGCATTGGCCCCCCAAAAGTTTGAGAGTCATGTTATGGATTAATTATGTGCCAAATTATTTTATAATCACAACGTGACTCTTGTGTTAGATTTATTTTAATTTTGATATAATAGTTTCATTTGGTTCGAGAGAATATTTTGATAGATTTTTAATTATTATATTTATATGCTACAAAATGTCGTATGTAAAAATATATTTAGTTTTATATGTATTAATAATAGTACAAATTTTCTAACATTATTTTATATGAAATTTAATGTTTGGATTACATAGATTTTTTATTTTATAGATTGAAGTGATTTATAAGTTACTCACATGCATAATTGAATTAGGACATGATAAAGTCATAGTAAAGAGGCGATTATATAATTAATTATTTACAAATTAATATAGGTTGAGTAAATTTTGAAATCACTAATCTATATACCCAGTTAATGATTGATTAATTGGAGGGTTGTCTGGAGAGATTCTTTCAGATAGTAGAATCTTTCTCTTCCACGTGTACTTTTAGTAGAATTGTTCAAACATATTTCATAATAAATCAGGTTAAAATTAATAAAATATCATAAGCCATAGTGCTATCTGCTACGTCATTTTTATTTTTAATCCATTAATTAATTAATAAAGAAGTATTAAAAAAAAGACATTAACACCACCAATATATGATAGTATGAGATTGATTCATCATCATATTGCATTCACTTTTCAAAAAGAAAATCATATTGCATTCACAAAAAGGAACAAAGAGGAAAGCTTCAAATCCACACAGCTTATTTTTCTCTGCACTTTCAACATCCTATTCGTCTTCATCATCCCCATCTGTTGCTCTCTCTCTTTTTGATCTGGGCAGTTTCTGTTCTCTGTGAATGTTATTGGGAGCTCATAAAAACAGTTCCTTTCTGTTCATGTTTAGTACCCAGTTGACTTTGTACTGATAAAAATAGTGCGGGACTGGGAGCTGAGTAGAGAACAAGAATGTTTGTGAAATGAGGAAAATTATGGCTTTTGTATTGGGTCCTACTTGTTCACAAGCATTGCACATCAGGTGTTTGTGAAAATTCCCCAATCTTTTGTTTTTAGGTGTAGGGTTCATGCTAAATCACCTAGTTTTGTGTTTTCTTGCTCCTCTGATCCAGATTTTGTGTTTTGCTCTCAGTCCTCAAAGTGGGCAATGCTAAAGTTGAAGACTTTACAGAAAGCTACAAGCTTTGCTCTTGGTGAGTTTGTTTCTTTCTTCTTAGTTTTGTGTGGCCATTTGGATTCATAAATGGATTTGTGACTTTGATGAGTGGTTTGGAGAAATGGGTTGTTTTGTTTTTGTTTATTTGGTTAGGTTATGAATAATTGTTGAATCTTAGCTTCTCTGTCCAATTTGTGAAACCCTGACATCATTCTAAGAGTTCTATATTTGTTTTTCATGGAATTATAAGCAATAATTTAAGGTTTGCTGATGCATTTGATTGTGATTTCTGATGCTGGACCTTTGGGATCCTCTTAGAGTCAACTGAAGTTTTTAATTGTATTTTATACTTGCAGCTGTATGTGAAACTGTGGTGGGTATCTCTGAAATGCATTTTTGATTGCAGTTTTTTCCAAACAAATTGTTGTTGACAATGTTTATACGACTCGGACAGATTGGGTTTGTGGAGACAAGCGAACCTTCTTGGAAGTTCCTCTTTTTGTTCTTCATATATGCTGTTCTCCTTTGTTTCGGGTCGTGATAGTGTTTATAATTAGGTCTAGTATTGAAATAGCTTGTTAGTTTAGATTTCGAAGAGAGTTTCAGCATGGAAGACGGGAGCTCGACGCCAAACTCTATGTTCATGACCTTCCCGGACACTGCCATGGATTTGGATTTCATGGAGGAGCTCTTGTTTGACGGGTGCTGGTTAGAGGCAACAAATGGATTTCCTTCTGGTGTTCTTGGCGAGCCTTTGCAGTTTTCGTCTCCTTTGGAGATAAGCAATGGAGATTTGACTGTGAACCCATTTCAGCAAAACCCGTATAATCCTAAAATTGAAGAGATTGTCCAAACTGAAGACTTATCGGTTGTTGAAGGTAATGAATTAGGCAAGAGGTTGTGGATTGGGCCAAAACCGAATTCAGGTCCCGCTTCTTCAGTGAAGAGGAGGTTAATGGAGGCGATCGAGCAGATCAAGGACTGTAGAGACGTTCTTGTTCAACTATGGGTGCCTATAAAGGAAGGAGGCAAGAACGTGCTCAGCACTATCGACCAGCCCTTCTCTATCGACCCCAACAGCAAGAGCCTAGCAGATTACCGGGGGGTGTCTGAAACTTACCGGTTCTCGGCCGAGAAGGACTCGAAGGAGTCGGTTGGGATGCCCGGTCGCGTTTTCTTGGGGAAGTTGCCCGAGTGGACTCCTGACGTCCGATTCTTTGGAAGCGATGAGTACAAGCGCATTGGTTATGCGCAGCAGCTCAACGTTCGGGGATCTATCGCCCTTCCTGTCTTTGAGCAAGGGAGTGGAACGTGTTTGGGCGTTGTTGAGATTGTGACTACTGCTTCGAAGATCAACTATGGCTCGGAGCTTGAAGAAGTCTGCAAAGCTCTTGAGGTCGGTCGTCTCTTCCTCTCATTTCTTCTTAAATGCTAAGTTTACAAAGGGTTTACTTTTTTTTAGCTATACGAGTTTGATTATTTGCAGGGCGTTAAATTGAGGAGTTCGCGGAATTTCAGCCCGCCAAATTCTAAGGTAATAAAAAACGCCATTATAAGACAATAGGGTAAATTGCTGAAAGTTGTCATGAGCTTTTCCAATTTTGCAAAGTGGCTGTGAACTTAACATTTTTTTTTTTTGCAAATTGTGTATATTTGTTCAAAAATGCCCGTGAAATCAATTTTTTTTAAAATTGAAATTAAAATATATTTTTTCAACTCTAGTTCGTTGGTTTTTTTATTCTCTCACATGCTATTGATGTCCTTCCGCGAGGCTTCAAATCTAGACGAGTTCGGAGTAAAGAGAAAAACCAGCAAACTCGAGTAGAAAAACAATATATTTTGATTTTGATTTTTCAGAAAAAAGTTTAAGGCCATTTTCGTCATTTTAAGGGTGTTTTTGTCATTTTTAATTGAGTTAGGCTTTTCTTGACATGAAATGGTGTCGTTTTTTTTTATCAGCAAAATGGTGCCGTTTCTTTTTTTCAGGCGCGCAATGACTTGCACAAAGCTGCTTGGCCAAAAATAGCAGACATGTTGGCCTCAGTCTGCAACACGCATACATTGCCCGTAGCGCTAACTTGGATCCCGTGTTCCCAGCAAAGCAAAGGCGGGTGCAGGCACTCTGACGAGAACTATGCTCATTGTGTTTCCACGGTCGACACCGCCTGCTTCGCAGTGAATCGCGAGACCGCAGGGTTCCACGAGGCGTGCTCCGAGCACCACCTGCTCCGCGACCAGGGAATAGTCGGGAGAGCCTTCACGAGAAACAGGCCGTGCTTCGCAACAGACGCGAGCGCGCTCAGCAAGGCGCAATATCCTCTTTCCCATCACGCCAGGATGTTCGGTCTTCACGGCGCTGTGGCGATTCCGTTGAGGAGCCTCTATTCTGGATCGGTCGAGTTCGTCTTGGAGTTTTTCTTGCCAGAGGACTGTCGAGATCCCGAACAACAAATGCAAATGAGAAAATCGTTTTACGTTGCTGTCCACCAGGCTTGCCAGAGTTTACACGTCGTCATGGATAAAGAAACTGAGGAGGAGATTCCGATTCCATCGACAGTCAAGGAAGAAACCGAGTTCATAATGACGGAAACACCTTTTTGGGTCTCTAACGTAGTGGAAGCTCGAGAAAAGGGTAAAGATCGAAAGGAAGAGGTGAACGATGAAGAGTTCAAAATATTTTCAGAATTTGGCGGCGATTCTTCGAGTTTGGGAGGGCAAAGCTCGATAGGCGGAAGAAAAGGTGGAGAGAAGAGGACCAAGTCGGAGAAGTCTATAAGCTTGCAGGTGCTTCAACAATACTTTGCGGGAAGCCTCAAACACGCCGCTGAGAGCATTGGAGGTAAGGCGTTTTCATATTTAAATTACTGGCTCTTACGAGTAATGCCTATGACTTGGAAATCAGATAATTTGATAAGCTTCATGAAATCTTTAGTTTATGATGAATATATGGATTCTCTCAGTAGTGAATTCATAACAACTGATGCATAGACTTTCATGAAACCAAATCGTTAGTTTATAGAAGATTCAGAACCTAGCATTTCCATGTCTTTATTCGAATCAGAACAAGCGAATTCATAACAATCGATACATAAGACTTTCGTAAAACCTTTGAGAACATTAGTCATTACAAACGCTTAGATTTTGCTGAACTTTCACGAAACCATCAGTTTATAGAAGATTCAGAAGCTCTAGCATTTTCATGTCTTTATTCGAATCAGAAGTAGCATATCCATAACAATCAATATATCAACTTTTGTGAAACTTTTGAGGACATTGTTCCTTAAAAAGGCTTAGATCTCGCTGAAGTTTCAAGAAATCGTTAGTCTATAGAAGATTCAGAACCTAGTTTCAAGAAATCGTTAGTTTATAGAAGATTCCAAATTTGACACACCTAATATGTTCCAAACCACAGTTTGTCCTACCACACTGAAAAGGATATGCAGGCAGCACGGGATCACGCGATGGCCTTCCCGAAAGATCAAGAAGGTAGGCCACTCGCTGAAGAAGCTCCAGCTCGTGATTGATTCCGTGGAAGGCGCTGAGGGCGCTATCCAAATCAAATCCTTTTACACAAGCTTCCCGGAACTCAACTCTGGAAGCAACCCTTTATCATCAACAAAGACAAATCCTCAAACTGATGGTGGAGGCATTACTTCCAAGTCCCCGTCCACCTCGGGAAGCCAGAGCTCCGGCTCAAGCACCTCCATCGCCACCGTCAATGCATCAATGACTGTCAATCCAGCTCGAGGTGATGCAGAGCTGCTCGATGGAGCGAAGATTCTGTTAAGGTCTCAGAGTTGTAGAGTGTTCAATGAGCAAAAACCCATTGTTGAAAATCTTCTGCCATCGCCATTGGCAAAGAGAGAAAAAGGTATATTCAGAGTGAAGGCCAGTTTCTGTGAAGAGAAGGTGAGGTTCAGTCTGCAGCAGAATTGGGGATTCAGAGAGTTGCAGCAAGAAATTGCAAAGAGGTTTTGCATTGAAGATTTGGGTAATATGGATCTGAAGTACATGGATGATGATTTGGAGTGGGTGCTTTTGACTTGTGATGCTGATCTTGAGGAGTGTGTTGATATTTACAGGTCATGTCAGGGAAGGACCATTAAGATGTCAGTTCATAGAGCTTCAAGGAATTGTATTGGCAGTAGCTGCCCATTTTAACGCCATGGTAGGTTTTTATTAGATTGTTGTGTTTTTTTGGGTTTGGTTGCAGGTTTTAGAATATATGTTTATAGTCCAAAATATGGCTGTTTCAGCATTGGTTGTATAGTTACTGTACTGCATGGATGGTGTTGGAATTCATGGGCAGTATAGTTATTTACTGACATTCTTATTGAAGAAATTATATTACAAATGGTGTAAGCCTGTAAGGATATTCTGTTGGGAAGACCATGCATAGAATGAAGTATCTCATGCACATTAGAGTCACGTTTACCTAAAACATCAGTCTATTGGTTGACGGAGTTAATATATATATATATTAGTGATCCATATTTCCTATCCAGTTAGATTGAAGATATCAAAACACGCCAAACTATTCATCAAATAGTTCAGAAGAACTCTACACTTCTACAACAAACTCACCGCCAACTGGTTCTAGTTCAGCTACTGGCTCTAAAACTCCAACAAAGTTCGCTTCCCAGCAAACCCGCCGTCACATGATGAGCGATCAGGGAAGTCTGATCCAGAAAAACCCCACAAACCTAAGATCAATAACTGAAATTTTAAGGATTGTTCATAGTAACTCTAGCATGTGACCAGTTTTCGATTCTGGCGAAGACATCAGCTCCTGGCATTCCACTCAAGGACCCGTATGTCATTCTCTGATTCCGGCGATGAACAACACAAAAAACCAAAGATTATTGGAAAAAAAATCTAATAATCAATATTCCCATAGAGGTTATTTTTGTCTCTCTTAAAAAATGAATAGCAAAGTAAGTGAAAACAGACCGACAAAATAACGTGTAAAAAATTATTAAATGAGCTGAAATTAAAATTTTGTAAGACATGTCATAATAAGTGTAGCGGCCTGTAATTATCCATACTCTAAATGATATCAAACAAAATAAATCTCAAACTCGAATTATTCGAACACAAACCAAATATTTGACAAATCGAACCCTTTTGCAACCTTACCAAAAAGATTATCAAAGTCTCACCGTGGTTAAGAAAACTGAAACAATTTTAACACTGATTAATCTCACTGGATCCCAAAACAATGCCACAAACAAAGAAGGCATGTGATCTATAATCTCTTCATTGATACAGACTCAATGATACAAGTGATCATTGAACTCAGAATACAAAGTTCCTTCTCTTTTGCAAGTATGCTGAATAACATAATTACAGTAGCGCCTATAGAAACTGTATTCTTGAGCTGTATATAATTGGTTAATTCATGTGATGTAGATTAATATCTAGCCGGAAGCCGAAGGCTCGTCGATTTGCTCTTCCTTAGTTATCACTTCTCTTGACGGTGGACCAAACAAACTCAGCACCACCTGCAACTCAAAACATATCAGTAGTGATCAAAACCCGGTTATGGCGATGGAACGAGAGAAGTCGATTACTCACGGGTAAGAAAACGAGTCCATGCAGAAAACCGATGATAACCAATGCAAAGTACATTTGGAAGTAATACACCTGCGTACATCGTAGTTACTTTCACTAGCAACAACAAACATTAAGAGAGCAAAAATATGAAATGGTACCACAAATATTTCTGATCTCGAGAACCAGAGGACGATAACTCCCACGAGCTTGGTGAGTGTGATCCCACTGTCAACAGAAATCGTAAGCAAAATCAAGGCTCTAACCTCTAAAAAACGATAGGAGCTAATTGGGCAGACAAGGACTTCAGGGATCAATCAGGGCCTAATCAGATTTAAATTTCTCTATTTTTGAAATTAATCGGGCGGACAGGGCCTCTGTGGATTAATCGGACTAATCTGGGATTTTTAGAACACTGACTGAAATGGTACAAAAAGAGAAATGAAGTGAACCTGAAGACGGAAGCGCCCATGGTACCTAACGCTGCCTGTGTCCGTTGCTCCCTATCTCCATGGCTTGCCTGTGTATGCAGCAGCAAAAATTGCAAGGTTTAATAGTTATATAAACTTGTTTAACGGAATTTATCAATTGTTTGTCCCTGTAATATATTTCTAAGAGTTTGTTCCAAAGGGTCATAAGCATAAGAGAGCACAAATATGAATTGCAACTGAAATTAGTACTGACCAGGAAAGCATGCGCTATATGCACACAAAACTCAACAGCAATCCCTATCGACATTAGAAGGTTGACTACAGATACGGCATTGAGTTGAATATTCAGAATCGCCATTACACCCTACAGAGAAATTCATTTATTTTAAAAGATTGAACAATAACGAATGTGGTGAAATACAGAGCTGTTGATAAGATAAGAAGTTATCTTCAAGAGAGGAAAATATACCATAAGATCCACGAGAATCATTGCTAAGACGATTAAGAGAATCACCGAAGTCCATAAACTGCAATACCAAAGATAATCAGAAAATCCCGGGATAAGGCCAAGTCGCTTTAAAAAGGGAGAAACAAGAGGTTTTGAAGTGTATAGCTTTCCACTAGGGAACGAAGGGCTCGGGAGGAAGAAAGAAATTATACCTCGCCGTGATAACATAACAAACAACAAATACAGCACCTGCCATGTTATAAATATGCATCAGTGATTTCTTGATTGGAATTTCGAAATGAAAGTCCTTGAATTTGAAGAATCTAAAAGGTGGATGTTTTGGAAGCAAATATGAGAGTAGTATGAAACACATCGGATTTTTAGTTATATGTCATTAACTAGTATGTGTAATTGTTGGAACAACAATCACACCTTTTTTTCAACATTAAGAAACCAATTCCAAGTTTCCAACAGAAAGCAAAGATTTTGTGTGGCGGTGATACAACTATGTATAATACTGCCTACATGCACATGCAAAAGGATGAATTTACACATTCATAATGCCCATTTATGTTTCTTATATATATGTATACTTAATATACGTCTGTTATTGGGTATCAATCTAGGTTTCTTCGTTGCTTGTACTTCTTGTATGCATATACAAGCTGTCGCGTGTTAGAATGAGACAGGAACACTAACCTAGTGCAATAGCAATGTTGATCAAAGCTGTTGTCCATATATCCAAATATTGCTCAAAGAAGATATAGAATACAGAATATGGAAATATATCTATCTGCATCAGAGACGTAACTGTCAGTTAAATATGCAATATACATCAAAAGAATATGCTCAAAATTAGCTGATAAATGTCGCTATAATAAGAGCAGCAGACAAAATGGGACAATATGTTTCTTATTGTGTTAATTCTTGACCAGTGATGACTTAAGCCTTTTCATATGGAATCATCAAAATCCACTCAACTCTGAGGCGAAGGCAACCATATTGACTCATAACTATCACTGTCCATCACCAGACACGTTTTTAATCATTTATCAAAGCATGCCGCATAAAAGAATAAAGGAAAAGGTGGCATGAGCAGGTCGAATTTAACCTTCAAAGAATCAGAAACTCTTGAACTGAACTCACGTGCAGCTCGTAAGGAATTGACATAGTCACCCTGCATAAATTGATATATATGAATAAGAACTGGAGAATTTCAAATCTAGCTACATATTTCAGGTTGGACTCTGCACTCAAAAGGACAGCATATGGACACAGTTGGAGGCAAAAAATGGGCCACTTGGCCAAATGCCCACAAACCTAATAGTATAAGCTTTGGGGTTGGAGCACTGTCCAACATAAATCATGCTGAAAAGGTACAATAGTAAGCATTCAATCAATACAACAAAATGCTAGCATACTTGGTTGTTGAGTGGCGTGTGATATGTACGAAACTCTGATGCGTGAATAACACCACTCTCATAACCTGGCACAGATTTGAAGCTACTGTGTTAATAGGAGATTTTATACCACACAAATATTTCAAATGCATTGAAGATATTAGGCTAACGGACCATTTAGATCCACACTACTTGTGTAAGCTCCATGACCACCCTTCGCACAATCAGCAGACGGCAGTGAGTTCAGGAACCATGGAAGCTTATCCCTAAATTGTGTCGTAGATGGCCGATCATTATGTAAATCTGAGTGGCGGAAACACTGAACCAGCTTAAAATGTCAGTTCTTATATTCACTATCCAATCCACTGAAAATTACATTGATTCAACTAATTGATGACTGGGTTGATCAAAAGAACAACATGGACATTACCGTTGTACAGTCTTTGCATACTCCGCCAAGATCGCAAAAATCATCATCAGGTGAACAGCAAGGAGGCTATAAAAAAGAGAGTTATAGTCGACGATCATGCTATGTATGAATGCTTGGTTGTTTCAAAGAATGCAACCAATATACGATCATGCAAAAAGTTATCACCGCTTAAGAAGTGTAAATTAACATTAAAAGCCCCAAAGAAAATAATTCAACCAATTTTATCTTCTATTTGCAACAATAAAGAGATTTTGGGTTCAACCAGGCTTGATTTCTATCTACACAAAATGTATCCATTGACACACACGGAGCAAGGAGGTCCCGCCTAAATTTCAGTGAGGGGAAAAATGAAAAAGTACGAACCTGATCATCAGGAGGACAGTAAGTACCATTCAAGAACTTTCTACAGCAACCAAAAGCCTCTGGAGACAACCATACAAGAAAATCATCTAGCCAAGAGGCAGCTGGCTTGGCAATGTAGCTTGATTCTGGAATTAAAGATGCTTTTGATATCTGCAGCATTGATTAAATAAAAATAGACAGTTAGATAAGCCAACAAGAAATGCATGGCAAGTTCCAACAGATAATTTGGCTGGGTCTACAATGGAACTGGTATCACCATACATCCTCTAATGTTGCTATTGAACATAAGCAACTCGGTCCAATTCATTACCTCGTTTAAAAGTGAGTTCGAATCACATCTACTGATGGAGCATAACTGGTTTGTATGTTTTGATGCCGAGCTGTAAAAGATGGTCATTTAATGTCAAGATCAAATGACCAGATATGATGTTGATTTGATGACAGTGAAATAAAAAAGAAAAACAACAATAGAATCACTGCAGTTGTATCAGAAACTGAAGTATAATATTTTCGACCTGTAGTTTATAGTACATCTAAACAATATACTAAAATTGGATAGTGAAAGAATGCAATGCAAAAAACAACATAAAATGATACCTGTAGTTATAATCTTTAACAACAAAATATAGAGGTGGCCCAACTCTCAGATACTCGGTGATATTGCTGAAATACCCCTGAGGTTGGAACTTTCATGGTAAGAGTCCAAAACCAGATAGATTTTAAAAGAGAGTAATGAGTAATCAAATGGCAGAATCAGACCTGAAGATAAGAATCCCTGGGAAGAACAATCTGTTGCTCCAAACCAGTTTCAATCCTTGGACAAAGTGCCTGTATAAATCAAAAGCATGTATAAAAAATTTCTGCTGACAGAAATAAAAACACACATTGGCACACTGACAGTCATTTTGCACAAACACATTAGTAATCAAACTTAGGTATTTAATATACATAGAAAAACGACTTACAATACTCGCAAGTGCACAAGCAGCAAAGACAGAGATGACCAATACTTTAACTCCCCAGAGTCCAAGAAGGGGTGCATGTACTTTCTACAATAATCACCACATCGAATATGAAGTAGACAAGTAATATATAGTTGATACATAAACAGCACCAACAATCTCTCAAACGTAACATACTCCAAGGTATAGATGGGGAAGACAGCTAACCAAAATTTTATTACAGAGAACCAAAAAGAGTTACCTTCATATACTGAACCAAGAGGCTAGGTCTTCTCTGATTAACTTCTACAGAAAATACCAATATAAGGAAACATATAGATTAACTACCAGTGAGTAAAAACAATTTTTAGTTATGCAACCAATGTCAAGACAAGAGAACGTAAAACAAGTACCATCATCAGGTTCTCCAGAAGAAACTTGAATGCACGGGAAACAGTCAACCCGGTTATCCTCAGCTCTCAACGAGTCAAAAACTATCAAGGCAACGAATGCAGTAACTTGCAGAAGGAAGTCCAAGAGTACAGCCAAAGCTAAAGAAAAGAAGTGGTCAATAAAGGAAAAGGGATAAAAAGAAACATCAGTAGGACATATGGGAAAAAGAAAAAAAATCCACCTGCAAACATGGAGAAGACTCGGCAAGCTGGCATAGAAATGAAAGATCCAACTGCAAATGCCAGTATTTCTGATAAGCTGGCCAAGGTTATTGATGGACCTACTTCTACTAGTGCATTACTTATTCGCCCTTCTAGAGGTAAATTTATAGGTTGCCGTTTCACAGCATGTACCAATATGCACATGTTATCCACTCCAACCTGGGAAGTTTTACCCAACACAGAGTAAGTTAAAAGACGCAAAGTATTATGACTTACAAATTTACTGGACAATCAAATAATCAATGGGGCCAAAATAAAGCAGAGGGGGAAAGAGAGGTATTGACAAAGGGGATCATATACACATGTTGATAGAACTTACAGCTAAAACTAGAAAGGGGATCACTTCCATGATGATTAATGTAGATTTTAACCCGATGGCACTGAAAAATCCAACAGATCCAAGGACAGAAAGCATGACTAGCAAAACTCCCGAGAGGCCAAGTAACACCTGCAAATAATTAGTGGAGTAACCAATATCACAGGTGAATACACAACATAAATGTGAATACATGGGTTAATATAGGACACCTGTAAAACAAGGTTGAAGTCATACCTTTGATGAGATGTAAAAAGAAGATAAGCGAGGTGCATCTCCCAGGGTCACCGATACATAAGCAAACATCACGAGATAGCTTACCTGTGCAACGTTGGACATACTCAGAGACATGAGAACTGTCAAAGCATTTAACTCCTTTCAATAATATAGCAACTAACTAATATTGATACAATAATTTCCCAACCACTTACAGCTATAGTTACAACATCTGCAGTACTTTCTCGTTTTAATTCTTCTTCGATTGAACTTTCGGATGAAAAGGAAAGGGTAAGGTTTCTAGACAGAGCCATTGGCAGCAATTCCTCCTGTAAATACAAATTGTTTCAATTTACCTCACTAGCAACAAAAGAATCACTATAAGAAAGCCTAATTAAGGGTTAGCTGTTTAATAAATGTAGAAGAACCAGTAATGTTATGCCACCCTGCATCCAAACCTCTCACTCTCAGTATGGTTGCCCACTTAATGAATAGATGTGCAGCATTCAAACCTTTACTAAACGAATGAAAGCTTTTTCCCAAGCAACTGACTTCCCATTCTCATTGCCTGCTTGATCTATAGCATTATTAACTGGGTAGGTAACAACAAATGCAGAAGCCTGCAATTTAACATAATCAAAAGATTAGCACAAACTAGAAACAAAAGAAACTGATAAAAAAAATACCTCGGAATAATTGTTCCCAGAAAACCCCCCTAATGCGGTGCTTGGATCAAGTGGGGCCTTGAATGCACTCATACACGAGTCTGTGGAAGTATAATGCTGAACAAAGCATTACACAAGATATATAAGTAATATGTATTCAGTTGTCTTATGAAGATTTTCAAAATTAACTGTTATATGGTAATAAAAGGAGATCATAGGGAATACCTGAAAACAATACTCAGCATGTGCAACTCCTCCATAGACGTCATAATTATCAGGGTCCATTTTATAATACTATAAAAAAAATATTTAAAAAGAAAAGGATGTTAATACTTGCTAGCTAAATTTTGGATCTATCTGCTAACTTCTAAGGGTTGCAATTTTTTTTCTGTCAACGGCAGAAATAAAATAAAAATCCAACATGTGGACAATTCAAGCTTGCAAATTAATGATAAAAAAACCTGCAAAACACTTTGAGTGGCACAATCCTGACCAAGAGGCTTCAAGCAAATATCAGCTAAAGATACCACTGAGCCAGAATAATTTGCCCGTAACAAATCGACCTTCACAAAGAAAACCATATATTCATTTGTATAAGAAAGATAGCAAAAGAAGTCAGCTTGCTCCACTTGATATTTAGAAAAATAGCAGCAATTTAAAGTGTTACAGCAAGTATATTGAGTACCTTGCTTTGTATCTCAAAGAGCAACTGGATATTATCCTCTGTAACAATACTTGGTTGGCTGCCATGCTGTGGTTCAGGCATGGTTGCTAATATGAGCTGAAGCACGTCCAGAAGTCAAATTAGCGAACAGATAATCCCTCTGTCCCAAAAATAAGTGACCCACTTTCTAAAATGAGATGTCTGAAGTGTCTTGTTTATTATTTACGAAGTTAGTTGAGTAGAATTACTAACAACACCCAACGTTTGACCTAGTTATAACCACTTAATGAGGTAGCACATGTAGATCGTGCATGTAGTGGAAAATGGCCCACTAATCCTTTAAGTATATCATATTTTCTTTCGGATAATCCCTACCAAGATATCCCGATAATAGTTTTATTTCACATACTTAACAGAAACAGATTAAATTCACTGAGAATATACAATAGTGAAAATATTACAAAATGAAAGAAAAACAATAAAAAGATACCAGTACCTGTTCAATTCTGTAGAATGGGGCAAGATGAGTGTCAAAAAATTGTTTCTCTTCAGCTGCCCTACTCCCATGACCTACCCACAACTGGAACACTACAACTGTCAAACCTTGAGAATTATTAAAAGAAATGAACCCCTATGCAAATTGACATCAATAACAAACAAAGAATAACAATTTTCCCCTCTTCCTGCGAGGATATAAAAAGTGGCATAAGCATATCGAATTACCTAAATCCATAAAACACTGCCATATCAAAAAAGTTACTTCGCATAATTTAACAGATAAAAATTGTCAATACGATACCTTTTCTGGCCGAGTCTCCACCTGGAAATTAATAAGGCCCAAGCAAAGCATAATAACAACTGCCAAGGATGAGCACAGCACGAGAGTTGGATTTCGAGCTACCCATGTTCCATAACACCTGGATGAAGAGTCTTACACTACTCAGAACAATCTATCTTATAAAAATAAATATTCCAGATATTCTATTTTTCTATGTATACCTGTAAAAGTTCGACATGTATCCTTGAATAACAGAAAGTCGGATAGTTGTCACTTGAGGAACCATCTGATGAGTCCAATGATCACATATCATATAAATAAAATAGAACAGTTAGCATCAACAAATGAAGATAAGCAGCTTTACTCATAAAAGAAGAAAATAAAAGTCAGAACCGTTAGTGCAGAATTCTATGCAACCTTACATTCAAACCAGGAAAGGACAAAGATAAATGAAATGCGCAATGATTATGAAAATGAGAAACTCAAATATACCTTGCTGGATGTGATCTCATCCTTTTGCATGTCAACAGTACCAATTTCACCTTCATCCATAGAATTTAATAACGGTTCTGTGGAAGATGCAGTGCTCCTCCTTTCTCTTGTCCGGCGAAACAAACTCCAACCAAAAAATGTCGACACCAGAAGGATATAGAGAATTGCTAGTGAGAATTCAATGCATTTAACCTATAAAATAGTTGAAATCAACAAGATATGAAGATAAATCAGCCAATGGATTTGCATCTGTCTATAACATCATTTGACTTGGCCATAAAAAGGTCAATGTAAGTTGCAACAGTTCTAACCTCAAGGGAGCCAATCATGATTGAGCAGGGATCCTTTTTATGTGGAGAAGGAGGTTCGGAACTAGAGCATGCAGGAGATAAAGGACAATCACCACAAGAGCAGCCTAGAGAAGTGTCGCCACATGAATAAGTAGACACATTCATGAGCTCCATTCCAGATGACAGAGGAACACTTGACTTGAAATTGATAGCATATGGTGAGCCAGGGAAGCCAGGGGCAGCTTTCTGACCTATAAATTTAAACCATTCTGGCACATACAGTTGAAAAACAGAGCATTAAATCCAAAAGAAAGGCATATAATACATTGCTATAAGCTGGAATTGATATTCAAAGACCCTTTACCAACAGATCATGCAACAATTAATAAGCAGGCAGATGAATATAAAGCTTTTTGGTTCCTTAGGCCCTACATTTGTTGCTAAACAAACTATAAGAATGGTCACACGGAGACAAATCTTGGCCGGCATACAAACCCCTTCAGTAGTAACCCGAGCAAGGTCATGCAATCTTATTGTATTACACACTCATAAATAAAACTGGGAAACAACATGGGATGTGTTGAAAATGAGACCCTTTAATGCAATGAAAATCAAATATTATGAGATTATGTGCACCAAACAACTTCAATTGATATGATACATCACACACATTGTTTGCTGATGCCACTATCAGCATGTTGATGTATAGTGGGTCACCTTTAAAATTCTTTGCACCGGCACCAATGAATTCTATAGCCCGAGTATTCATAGTCCCAAACTTTACTTCCTTGCAGGCATTAAATAGCCCTTCCCCAAAAGTGTCAGTCACATAGAAGTCAATTCCATCAACAGTCGAATTCCCGGTAGCCTGTAATGATTACAAAGGTAATTATGACGAAGGATATATCCAATTCATGTTGCTACTTCAAGTGCATGGTAAAAGGCATGGCATCGATAACAGAACATGATCACTGAAGTAGCCCAATGCTATGGTCCTATGAAGATATATATCAATATTAATTACTAACCCTAATTTCACGTTAGTAAATAAAAAGGTCCATAAAGAACAAAAGTACTAAGTGGACAATAGAATACAAAATTAAAATGCCATGCAATAAAACCATATACCAGTGTCTAAAAGCATTGACAAAATGACTTACCTCAGAGACGGAAGTCACATTAATGAATAAACTTTGGTTAGGAGAGCAAGAAAGTTCACAAAAAAGATTTAAGAAGTTCCTCAAGCATGCCGGACAACCCACAAGAAAAGGTATTGCCTGCAGCAAATGGAAAAAAATACAATTACATAGTATATAAAATGCATATTTAGAAAACAAATTATACTCTGAAAAAGAATAGATTCATCAAGTAAGCATTCTCCTCACCTAACAGGAATTATACCAAATTCTAATGAAACTATCCAGTGAATCACATATCAAAAATAATAAACTAGAAAAAGACGTTCTCGTAATAATATACTTATCACCCATTAAACAACAGCTACACTATCAGAAACTAGAATTTAGAGTACAAAGGTTCAACAGTCACATAACTACAAACATTTCAGCTACATCGGGACAGAAAAAGAAACCCCAAAATATAATGCAGAACCGGCTGTTAACCTCCTAGACAAAAGCAAAGACTCAAAAATGTTGTCAATTATTTTTTCTCATCTCCGACGTGATAAAACACTTTCTTATATCAGTAACCAAGTATATAGTCAGTAGATACACAAACATGAGCCTTGAAAAAGATAGTACCTGTTGAACCTGTGCCCTCAATGTGTCAAATTGAGCCTCTGTACAACAAATGTTCCCACTAATCGTGGGACACAAGCTTTGTATTTTCTCCGAAAGAACCTCATCCGGCTGCAAAGCATAAGAGGATGCAGTAGTCATCTCAAAATTATATTGAATTGAAAATTTGAATAAATGAGAAAGAGGTCTGTATCAGTGAGTTATCTAAACTAGAAAGATGTTACTCACTTTCACAGATGGAGAACCATAAGGGCAGTTCAACACTTTCCCATCACTGCTTTCTCCACATATATCATACATTGCGCAGTATTCTGCAGTATGCCTATCACTGACCAGAAGATGAAAATTTCATGATTCTTCAAAACAGCATAAGACAAGAAATAACTTCTCAAGCAAATTTAGCATTTATGTGAAATTAATAATCATCTTTATCATTGCTTCAATTCAACTTTCACAGCTACAACTATGCTACTAATCAAGAATAAGAGGTAAAACAGAAAGCAACATTTAGTAAGGACATAAAATAAATTAATAGATATAATCTTGAACATTTTATGACCGACACTTTCTTGTTAAATCGTACACATGGCTGGCTATACAAGTGCAATGAAGCAAGAGGGGTCAAATGCCCTTCCCTCCATAAGGATATGTTTGAAAATTAGATGATAGCCGAGAATCTAGCATTTTTAGAAACTTAAAAAATATATGAACTGGAATTTGATCTTAAATCATTGAGCATAAAGTTAAGTATACCAACCAAATGCTTAATCCCTTATTTGTACTGCCCTTACCTATTGCCACTGGAAATAAAAAGACCTTGTGAATCAATCTTATCTGCGTTGAGTAAGGAAACAAAAAATACCACCTGCAAATTATAAGGAAAAAAACATCTGAAATGATAGTTCCAAACAGTAGCAAGTCAGCTTCTTACAACATTCATTGATATTTATAAGCTTCAATAAAAGAAGTGGGATTGTTTAAGCATCACATACATATGTGTGTAATTGTGTAAACGCAACAACACTATTGTCCATCACACATGAGTAATGTTCCAATCCAGGGACAGCCCCACGATCTCAGATCATGGTTGTGAAAAAAGGAATGCCCCTCTTGAATTAAACCCCTCATTCTACGTGCAGATAAGACTAAGAATGTTTTCACTGCATTTGGCTTCAGCCCATCACAAGCCAAGCTAAAGGTTTGCGTGCAAGACATTCATGTCATTTGCTGCTACTATAGAATCCCATCAGACATTATTTTTTATGGGAATCCAGTCAACTGCCTTTCATGAGGTTTCCAGTGCTCCATGTTCGAGTACGTATCAAAATAGCCATCCCAGCTACTAGTTATGTTTGAAAACCTCTTTTAAATTGCAATTCCACAGGCCCACTTGAACAAATTGAGGTAATCAGAAAGCCTAGATGCCAGTCAATAGCATTTCGGGATTCACTTCAAAACCCAAGACAAAAACTTGAGATTTGGAAATCCCACTTCCAACAAGCAAATTCAATAATTTATTGTAGAATTAAACCTCCCAAAAACACACTCCTTTGCACTTAATCAGACCCAAAAGGGAAAACAAAAATTCAACCCACCAAATTCAAGAGTTGACCTTGTCCGGCCAAATCAACAACACCCAAAACTATAACACAACAACCAGTCAAAACACCTTCAACGTGGAAACATACAACTACCCATCAACGATCTTAGTTTCTCCCAAAACCTATATAAACACCCCCGCATGCCTATTGCAAATTTCCATCACTCCTACACATAGAACAACACAAAAACACCACTCCCATCACAAAAATCAACAACAATCGTCTCTCCGATAACTGATATCTACTAAATTAACGGAACTAGAAACCAAAAAATTAGGGTAAAGACCGAGATCCTTGCCTGAAACACAGAAAAGGGTGCGAAAAGAGCCAATCTTGACACCATTTTCGAAACTGAGAAGATCATAACAGACCTTGCGTTCTTGAAATCAAAATCGGAGCAACCATACAAGCTTGTCGTGGAAGTAGACGGAATCGGGTAAGGCTACGGAGAGAGTGACGAGAGTCAAACCATGTAAAATGGAGGAACTGTGATGTTATGTGGACGCGCCGTTGACGTAATCGTCTCTGCGTTGCTGAGAAACAGACACGTAAGAGTTACGTACATGACTCATTTACATGACCCAGTAAAAATCTACTTATCAAATATCCGCGCACACACTTCAAAAACTCCCAGTAACCTTCAAATTCCGACAACATTTGGTCCACGTGCATAATAATTTCGGAGAAAACATTATTCATGTTACAACGTTAAAAAGGTGACTCATTGTGCAACAACTATACCAATACAAGCACCATCTTCCACAGACGAACGAACCCAAAAGAAATTTTAACAAATTTCAGCAAACATAACTTTTTTCTTCAATTAATAAAATCCGATCAACAGAACAAGTTCTTGAATACGCTATTCGCTAATCTTGCAGTACTGGAGGTAAGGGTTATCGGACATTACATATCTAGACCAATAAGACCTGTACTTGGCCACTGCAAGATTCAACCATGGCTTGTAGTTTCCATTGTAATGAATCACGGCCGCGTTCTCTATCTCCGTCTGGTTCAGGGCCGGATCATAGCCAAGACCGAGCGCGTGCCAGCCCCGGTCAAGAGGGTACGTCAGGTTATAGAATGTGATCAGTCCTGGTGGCAGCGACCCAAGTTTCCACAGAGTCCTGTCCTCATTCTGCAGAACAAGTTTTTCAGTATCAGTTGTGAAGCAGTGTAGCAAGAATCATTTTCTTATCCGCTATTAAAACGACTATATTAAAGAAATAGAGAAATTGATTCCAAGATGGGAAAAGAAAACTATAAGAACATTACAATGAAGTAAAAGTAAAACGGTACAATGAAATTGAGAGTGAGAACTGAAAAAAGACTGACAATCTTAAGGAGTTTGCACAAGCTCGAAACGAAGAATTTTGAATTGAAACGCGAGAAAGTAGATACTTACCATATCTTGCCAGCGATGATAGATTCCAGTAATGTTCCGCTTCTTCCACTCTTTCAAGTCAAAAATATTCATACCAAACGCCCATCCACAAGCGTTTGGATCAAAATTGTCTAGGATCTTTGGATTCGAGAAGTTGAGGTACTTGTCGAACCTGTGGAAGCTCTCTTTGCAAGTCTCCACTGCACCATTGACCATTCCTTTGAGATCAATGGACCAAAGAGGCGACAAATCCTTCTGCACTACAATATCATCGTCCAAAAACAAGATTTTGTCTAGCTTAGGGTAAACTTCAGGGAGGTAGAATCTGAGATGGTTAAGCATTGACAGATATTTTGGATTCCTGTACTTGAGATTGTCAGCTCCAGCAGAGAGGGAGGACGGGTGGTTTGCCTTGAAATAGTATTCTTTGAGTCTGTCAGATTCGAGTTGGCGCAAAACAGAACAATAAGAAGAATTTAGCCACTTGTAGTCATCAATGTTTTCAACCTGGACTGTTGCATCTGGAGGAGGGTTGACGATAAACCACATTCTCATTGCAGGAAAATTCAGCTTATCTGTTACTATGTGAAACACATGTTTCTCTGGTTCCTTTGCTTGTAATACAGTAGAATTGACCACCACAGACGTTGCCAGTACATTATCGGAAAAGATGGCATAATGGTAAAGAGACTTATCTTCAAGCTTTTCTTTGTTGGGGTCCTCTTTGTTTTGTTGACCCTGCAGATAATAATCCGCTGTGAGCTGAAGAGGAAGGCAATTTAATGGTTTAGGTACTGTTTTTGCAGCGGACTGAATCAAGAATGCGCTCCTCTTCTTCTCTGCATTTACATTATCTTCAGTTGACTGCATCATGGTTCTTAACTTCCTCGCAACTACAGGGCAGTCATATAAATGGTCCTTTGCAACAGAAAGCATGTGGCCCATTGTTTTTGCTTGACCTAGTGTGCTACAAAGGAGTGGAAATTTTGAACATAGGAAGCAACTATAAAAAAGCATAGCAAATAAAGATGGCAGTACCTTGGATGAAGCTCAGCGTCGGAATTTGCTTCTCCTATGGCAAGTTGACTTTCTCCGGCGTGTTTTATGAGAGAATCATAGAGAGCGCTTTCACTCGAGGAGTTGGCGATGCTTGCATATGCTTTGGCCATGATGATCTGGTCTCGCATAAGTTTCAAGGTAGAGTCAGAATCTGGGTTATCATAGTCTCTCCTCCATATACTGTATTTCCCCGTGACAGTCGTATCTAGGCCTTCGGATCGTTCAATCGCCGCAGCTTCCATCTGGTTGTCAGCTTCCTCATCTTGTTGAATCAGCTCGGCTGTTCGCTGGCTTCTCCTTTGTTGCCTCAATAACTGAAGAGCTAAAAATTATCACAAAACAAAAACAAACAGTATGAAGCATATATAACAAATAAATATAGAAGATTTTACAGTTTACCTGACGCTTGCGCTTCACTGGGTTCATTGTGGATATTCGCATATCTTGGATTCTGTCTTCCCCCGAGCGATGATTATCCACAGAAACCTCAGGGTTTTCATCGTTTCCCATTCCAGATTGATGTAATGCCTCAAGAATATGAAAAACGAGGTATACAGAAATAAATTGTCTATCAGCACCTATTCCTAAGGAAATATAGCAAAATATCAATTGTTTTTATCATAAGAACTCAAGTCAAATGATTAAACCTGTGAACTCTTCGGCTCCTCTTGTTGTCTTCCATCAGTAGGTTTTTCCAAGACCCAAGACGCGGATAGGTCCCTCATTCTCACTCTACTCATCCGAACAGCGCCAGAAGCGTCGGTGTAAGTTGCGAGTATCTCAATATCCTGCCCGAAACAAAGCGCATATAATCATGGCCTTACAAACATATGCGCTGTGGAGAGAGCAGATTCGTCCTATTACCTCCTCATCGGAATTAATGCCAATCCCAGCAGCAGAAATAGTATCTTCTTCCTACTCAACAGCGATACAGTCATATTACTATTATGTTCAATGTAACATATAGCAGATGCAATGTCAAAAATATAATAGAAAAACAGATACCAGATTTGATGGTTAGTTAACAAATAGGAATTTGTTTTGGCATCTAATGTGTTTAGCCATAATTTAAGATAAAATCATACTCTCTCTAAAATAAGTTTATATTTAAGTGGATGATCAAGTTCAGGTTTCGATATAATCACCCGGATATCTGAATTGTTTATCAATGATAGCTCGCCTTAAACATACATAGACTGAACCATTTGCTGAACTGAACCTTCTAACATGTATCACAGTTTATACTTATAGCAACGAAAATGGCATCGCTTTCATGTAAAAATGAAAGAGAAGAGAAACTAAACCTTACGATCACCACATTGTTCACAATCATACAACTGCAAATCCACATTGCCTTCTCTTTGGCTGAAATTAAATTGCATTACAAACAATTAGTTCCACCAACAAAAATTAACATAAACAGATCAAACTTCAAAGACTTAGCTGATCTTACATTATTGGAGAGTCCATTGCATCTGCTCCAACAAGCACCAACATAACCTGAAAATTGAAAATAAAGCAAAAAATCAATATATATTTGGGAGAGAAACAAAAGATTTTGAAATCAATCGGCCGAATTGAGCAAACAATCTAACAGTAATAGAAACTGTGAAAGAAGTCCCCAATAAATACACCAAAATGCACAAATTCAAGAGAAGCTAAGATTGGATTTGCGATGATCGGTCACGTGAAACCTTACAACAGCGAAAGAGCTGAAAATGACGGAACAGAACCAGAGACGGACTCGGAGATCAACAAAAAATGCAGGGAAATTGAGATCGGAGAGAGAGGGAGTACCGAGAGAACGTAGACGAGAAGCAGAGGATCGGAGCTCCGCGACGCTCCGGGAGGAGCTTCCATGGCGAGGCTGGTTTGGTTTAACCGGGAACGGAAAATGGAGAGTGAAGGTGTTTGTTATGAGTCTGTTGGCTGCGCTTCGCTAAATTGCGCAGTGGGTGCGTAGAATTGGAGAAGGAACCCAATTAACCAAAACACCTCAATCGTGTAGAGATTAAAAATACATAAGCTCCTTCATTAGTTTTCTTTAACAAATAAAATACCATACATATTATAATATTGTATATGAATATTAAATTTGTTAACCATATATAAAATTTAAATTTAACATTATGTTAATTTTGAGTGAAAACAAGTCAAGTCTTTAAGAAATTGCTTTATAATATTTTAATTTTAGATGAAAAAAATGAACTCAAGTTTAATTCAACCCTAAAGACAATCTCTTATAATATATTTTTAATAAATATATAGTCAAAACTTAAAACTCCAATTTAGTTTAATCTTAAAATCTTATGATTGTTATGACAAATTAACCAAGCCAAAAGATGAACAAGCACTAAATCAAACTTTATACATAAAACAATAGTTTCACATACAGACGAAACACTCGAAAAAACAAAGAAAAATCCTTAAAAACTACAATGTGATTAGCCATTAATCAACTAAGCAGAGCAGAGAGAGCAATTCACTTCTTCGCCGGAGCTTTCTTCACCGTCTTGAGCCTCTTCGCCGGAGACTTCTTCACAGGCGACTTCACGGTCTTGGGCTTCTTCGCCTTCACCACCGGCTTCACAGCCTTCTTCACCGCCGTCGCCTTCACTGGCTTCGCGGCCACCTTGGGCTTCGGAGCAGCTTTGGGCTTAGCGGCCGTTTTCGGCTTCGGCTTGGACACGACCTTCGATTTCGGCTTCGCTGCAGCCACCGGTTTGGCCTTGGGCTTCTCGGCGGCGGGTTTGGCCGCCGGAGCAGAGCGAGCGGAGGGGAGCTTGAAGGAGCTCTTGACCTTGACGAGCTTCCCGGAGGCGACGAGCTTCTTGAGATGAACCAGAAGGAGCTTCTTGAAGCTCGCCGGAAGCTGATTGTGCTTCTCCTCTATAAATTTGTTGATGGCGTACTGGCTCGATCCGGTCCTGTTCTTCAGCGTCACGATCGCGTCGCTGATCATCTACAATTTCATCGAATCAACGAAAATAATTAGAAATCAGCAAACCCTAGAAACAGAATCAATTGAGATTCAGCAAAAAAAAGAAATCGGAATTCACCTCGAGGAAAGGAGGGTGAGTGGAGGGCTTCTTCGAAGCTACCGTCGCCGGTTTCTTCGATTTGGTCGCCGGAGCTTTCTTGGGCTTGGCTGTGGAAGCGACGGCCATGGCTGAATCGAGGTTTAGAAGATTTGGGTAGCGATGTGTCTGTGAGAGAAGATAGGAGAAGTGATTTGGACTGAGTGAGATACAAGTTTTGGGAGGGAAAATATATAGGAAAAATGACGGGACGTGATTGGTGGAATGGAGGTCACGCGGATCGAAAGCCGCTAGGACTTTAAATGACAGCCTTTGGATGGAGGGCTTATCAACGGCTGGGAAGTGTTTTAAATGGGTAAAAAAAAGTTGAATCAAAGTAACAAATTTTATTTGTGGGTTGGAATTTTGGACCAGGAGTCGTTTCTGAATCATGATTAATTATTCGGTTTTAGATTTATTTAGTTTTGGTTACTCATAATCGATAATTAATTGATAAAAATTGAACCAGTTCATATTGTCACGTGTTCATCTTTCGTCCACTCGTGTATGTTATTTATCTTTTGTTCTTATTTTGTTTGCAAACTTTATGTTAGTGTTATAATAAATTAATCTTAACATTATGTTTTCGTTAGTATATTTTATAATTGTAAATTTAAGGATTTTGATTTTAAATCAGTTTCAAATTGATCTGGAATCGAGAGTTTCCTGGTATGGTTTATGGTTATAGGATACCGACTTGAAAGCTAGTCGGTCCAATTTGATTTTTAATAACTAATAACCTAAGAGTTGACTAAGTAGTGACAACTCTATGATCAACTCGGGTAGTTAGACATTTCACTGACACGTAGAGTGGATGTTAGGGTGAATCGAGATGCGACAACATCTTGAGATGAATTTAAACTCATTAGTTTAGTAATAGTGCACTTAGAACCTCACTCCTGATTTCTCCGGATTCTTACACAAACCCGACCATTTTCACATCTTTGACACTTTTGTGTTTTGTACTTGGTTTCTTTATTTGCAATTTTAGTTGATTGTGTATAATTTAGTAATTTAGTTTTTAAAACTCATTGGTTTTGTTTTGCTTAGACCCTACAACCTTAACCATCTAAACCAACATTCGTTGGCTACTATCTTCTCATGAGATCGATATTCGGGGGTTTTATTGAACGTTCTATATTACTCGACGACTGGTACACTTGTCATGCATATGGAAGCGAGGAATCTCTTAGTTGATATTTCCTCCCGCCACTCCTTCCCAATAGTCCTGCAATATATGTAGTTGTCATATGCATAGAAAATATGGGAATAGAAGGCGTGCCTCGTGCTAATTTGCAGCCACTCAACCAACCACGCGCCTCATAATCTGAAATAAGGGCTGACACTCATTATGTGCACATGATAAACAAATACGGTGATATAGGATTTTCTCGTCGAAATCCTCTGGTAGGGATGGAAAGCTGCAACAATCTCCCGCTTGTGACTATCAAATAAGACACAATAAGAATACAATCAGAAATCATATGGATCCACTGGTCAGTGAACCCCATACAAGATAGCATAGTCAATAAGAACGATCACTCCACCCAGTGGCGGATCCAAGGGGGGGCACTCCCTCCCCCCTTGGTCTGGGAATTCGAAAAAAAATCAAATGAAAATTTTTCCGAAAAATGGATATGCCCCCCTTGAATTCTGGTATATATACAAAAGTTGTGTATTATAAAAATAAAAGTTGTGTAGCTTAATGATAATTGTGTAATATTTTATCCACAAGGTCATGGGTTCAAACCTTAGAACAATAACTTTTTTTATTATATTTATTAGTTGTGTGTTTCTTTAATGATGTTTGGGCCTACTTTTTCTAATAGTTATGAGCTTTTGAACTCACCTATATAGAGCATCCTTAATCCTCACTTTATTTATTTGTTCAAAATTATAATTAATTTTACTAATTATTGTATTAGTTAGATTTTTTTTTTCTTCTGTTTTTCATTAAAAAAATTGTTTTGTCCATTATAATTTAGTTAAATTATTTACTAATTATTGAAATTTTGTGAATA
>JAYMTP010000379.1:0-35444 GCA_036897365.1 Geranium brycei | reverse complement strand
GTTTATATGGACACCCCTACCATCAACACTGCCCAAATGAAGTCCCATGATTGTGTCTTTAATTTATTTTAATGTTTTGTTATGATTATATGTTAATGTGTTGACTTTAATAAGGTTTATTTTTTATAAATAAAAAAAAAATTATAAAATTAAAATTAAAATTATACATGACTACTATTAAGTCAATCTCTGTTGAGATAAGATGCTTTGAAAAGTCGTTGAAAATCCATATCGATAAAATAATAATAATCTAGATATGCATGCTTTGTTACATGTGTTTTTTTATCAACAAAAGACGTTAGTAATAGAGAGAGAAAGATCTCAAAAAAAAACATCCAACTCTCATGTCCCAAATATAGAATAGCAGTACTATAATAGAAGAAAAAAAAGAAATATTAGTGAATATATTATGAAATGGCTACATAGATCTGAAGAAATTACGAGATTTTAATTTAAAAGAATGAACATAAGATTAAGGATGAACAAAGTCTTAACGATGCACCGTCTGAAAGGTGAAGATAAAGAATTTATCAATATTTCTAGCGAGATTGAACTTTCGCCTCATCGTAAATCGGGTGATACCGAATCGCAGGGTGTCGTCTTAGAGATAGTAGACCAATATTTTAATATAATATTAAAATTAATTTTAATTTTTTTCTTGATTCTGTAGAGCTCACACTCATACAAGAAAGGATGAAGGTCATCTCCGTCTTTTCACACATAAGCAAGTGTGTCGTTTGGTCAAAGCGAAGAGGGGTAAAATAGGTATTCCAATAAGTAAAACTAGTTCGTCTAATTTGGGCCAAATTTATATGGACCAATTTTAATGAACTGAAGCCCAAATATTATTGGGCCTACCTGGTCGATGCTTGACCCCAAAGCAACCCGTGAAGAGACATGAGTCACATGAAAAGGCGGGTTTTGTGATCTCGAACTTTTGACCATTGCGTCCGAAGTAGAATCGATAAATATTTGTCTCATCGTTACAATCAAACACGGAGTCAAATTCGATTTCAGATTTAACTTGTTTAATAAACGACCTTAGCTTGAGTCCAAATCATCAAAACTTGCAAGCCAGCTTATTTAACATTTAATTAATCATATACTCTTTATTTAATATGGAAAAAAGTATAATTTTAATAAGAATACATCAAAAATTAAACTAATGTATCCGAACTTAAGCTTTTATCATTTCGACCTGACCCCGAGCCGAACTCAAAGGGAGCAATGTTTTTCAATCCGAACCAAACCTTCACAAAACTTGTTTACACTTCTGTTTATGATTCAACATTTTCCAGACATATTTGTGTGTAAGCAGTAAAAATAAATAGTGATATTAATGTTATATAATTTCTGTAAGTAATAATGAAACTAAGATAAAATAAAATAAATTAAATCCCTCAAAAAATAAAATAAATAAATATCTCAGATACAGAATATATAGGAAATACATAAATATTGAATATCTTCTTTTGTACAAGCAGACGTACTTATGGAATAAAATCTGTACGGACACCAAAAATAACGGTAACAATCGAACCGAAATTTTCTGGGAAACGAAGAGCAGACCTCGAAAATCGCCAGAAAAGAAACGGAAACAAAAAAAATAATCAGATTTATGTTCAATTTGGGGAAAGAAATTAAAAAAAGCTAAAAGCCTAATTTTCTTCTAATAAAAGATTTGTTCTCACCTTTTTGTTTTGCCCAATCTGATTCACTCCGATTCAGATTTTCTGGGTTTCCGATTCTCGATTATTTGGGGATTTTCTCTGATGGAGCTTCAATTTCCAATTTCTCCTCCTAATTATCTCCAACTCTCGGTCTCTCCTTCGCTCTCGCTTCCTCGTCCCAGATCTCCTTCGCAATGTCGCTTCAGATCTGCGAAATCGACCCCGATCTCTGTTTTGTTCCGGAGATCGAAGGTCTCGAGGCTGGAGCGGAGCTGTAGCGGCGGCGATTCGAGCGGTTTCTCCGGCGAGGCCTTCGATCTGAGATCGAGCGGCGATTCCGATTCCGGATCTGGTTTCGGGATTCTGGAGTGTTGCTCGGTGAAGAGAGCGTTCCTGTCGATGGTGTTCATGATTCGGGAGATGCAGAGCTACGCTCTTCGGGTGAGGGAGCACCTGAGCTGTGAGGATCTGCAGGGGATCGTGGCCAGGGTTGGGAGGGAGCTCAACGCCTCGTTCCTGTGGCTGTTCCAGCAGGTCTTCTCCAAGACCCCGACGATGATGGTGTATCTCATGATCCTCATGGCCAATTTCACCGTCCACTCCATGACGGCGAGCACCGCCGTGGCTTCTTCCAGATCCGCCGCCTGCAGCTCCGTCTCCGCCGAGCAGGAGAAGGAGGAGGAGGAGGATCGCAGAGATGGAGACGGAAACGACGTCGTTTCGAGGGAGGAGATGGATCTGTGGAACGCGATCGTGGAGGAGGTCATGCTGATGAAGAGATCGGGTCTCGATCTGGACCACGACGCGGTGAGGCGGTTCGTGTCGCCGTTGACAGTTGAGATGGAGAGGGACGATCGTTACGTGGAGTACCTACGGACCGATCTCGAGTACCGGATCAGCCTCTGCGACGACCCGAACAACCCAATGCTCCTCGCCAACTACGCCAAATTCCTCTCCCTTGTGTTCCACGACAACGACAGGTACTACCGACTAACATCCACAGCTCGAAACCAACTATAATCGCACGAAAGGGTATTTTGGTCATTCGACCGTTCATGCTGACGACGGGCCACCGAGGCGCGGTTGTGAGGGGCGTTTTGATCGTTTCATAAAAAAAATAGACGGCAAACCGGTTGGTGTGAAATGAGGAGGAGATAAAAAAACCCAGTTCAAATATTCGCGCCATAAAATGACCGAAATACCCATGATTCATAAGACATAATTACGAGTATTATGGTCATTTGAGATACAACCATCGAGAAGTCGGCCGTATTTACCTAAGAAGGTGGTACAAATGGGATTGTACATACCATAAAGGGTATCTACATATGAAATAGTTCCAATATCGGTTCCTAAAAAGATTTGCTTTATCCCTAATTTCCCCATTAGGGCATCCTTTTCTCTCTTATTGTTATTGGCTCTCTATTTCATTCCTGATTAATCTTTTTTCTATTATTTAAAAGTACGGCACTAATATAAGTGGTTGATTCTCCTAAAAGGACACAGCCTGAAAGTTTAGTAAAATGAGCATACATTATAGTTAGATGTAGTAAACAAATTGATGTTCCTTGCTGACAACATCCGACTCCTCACCTTCAACGACCACAACAGGTTTGAAAACCAATACACAAGAATGACCAAATTACCCCTAATTTATGAGTCGTATAAAACAACGTAAAGAGTATTACGGTCATTTGACAATTACACCCAACGACAAGTCTGGTTAGTAAAAATGAGCATACAATATAGTTAATTGTAGTAAACAGGCCAATGTCCCTTGCTAGTAACGTCAAATTCCTCGCCCTCAACATGTACAAACAATAATGCGGATGAATGACTAAAATACCCTTATCAATGAAAGAATTATCATTTCATACTGAAAACTAACAACCCGAAACTACCATCACAGGGCGGAGGAGTATTTCAAGAGGGCGGTGTCGTCGGATCCGGCTGACGCGGAGGCGCTGAGCGGCTACGCCGACTTTCTCTGGAGGGTGAAGAAGGAGACGTGGGAGGCGGAGGAGAGGTACCAGCAGGCGATGGAGGTGGACCCGCAAAACGCGCACCACTCAGCCAAGTACGCCAATTTCTTGTGGACCACCGGCGGGGTCGATACTTGCTTCCCACTCCAAGCCGCCGAACACGACGGAACGACGACGTTTTGACGACGAGCGTTAGCAATTTAGCACACAAAAGAGTGAGTGAGTGAGTGATAATTGATTTTTTTTTAATACACTTCCAAATTTTTTATTTTCTTGTGAAAATTTTGGTCGAGAGTTAGCTAAGAAGATGGGTTATTAGCGCGCGCATGGCCTAATTAGGTCTCTGACTGATATTATCATTATAAATGTATTGTTTATGTGTGTTAATTAAAAAAAACTATTTTTTTTTTGGAAATTACAAAATTCGTGCTTAAAGCCTCCATTTATCTCCGGAAGTCTTAACTAGGTAGAATATTATTATATGTTTAATTGATTTTAAAAGAGTGAAGGAAAAAATGCTAAATTTGACGAGGATATGATATTTCCTATTTAACAAGTTATAGAACAAATCACTAACTCTTATGTGAACTTATCGAACAACCAAATATTCTCATTTTGACGAGGCATAGAGCACCTAAACCTGACTTGTACTTGTCCACTAGTTCTGATCGTCTATCAACTCAAATGGACTCCATCATGTGGCTAAAATGGCATGTTCATGTTGACGAGTGAAGAGTAGTAGTCAGGGTCGGGTACAGTTCTGGAACCGGACTAGCCTGGACTGGACCTCCAATTCTCCAACTATTGGAATTATACTAGAACCGGTATGTGAGGAAACAATCGAGTTTTGATTGTGTTTCTAACATTCGCTTCCTGTTCGAACCGATTAGAACCTATTGACATTTTATTTTTTATTTAATATTGATTTGTATGCTGAATTAGATGGACGAGAGCCCGATTTACAGCTAAAATTTTAAAGTTGGTAAACAAAATGACAGTAAGGATAAATAACATACTCTTGCTCGACACGTGGCGACGCGAACCGATTAAGTTCTTATCAATTATTTGCAGTTCTAAATATAAAAATCAGAACCGAGTCAAAATTGATTGTCGTCAAATTTAAAATTACTCTTGCTCGACACGTGGCGATGCGAACCGATTAAGTTCTTATCAATTATTTGCCGTTCTAAATATAAAAATCAGAACCGAGTCAAAATTGATGTCGTCAAATTTAAAATTAAATCTAAATCACTAACCACAATTTTCGATTTGGGTCCAAAAAGGAGGGAAACAGGAAACGACTGGTCGGTTACAAGATATGGAAAACCAGCTGAAAGTGGGCTTTTGAGGCCCAATACAAACCTCGTCTCTCCGTCTTCGCAAAACCCTAGTGCTCACCGAGTCTCGTCATGTACCAGATCGATCGAGCTCGAGCTATGGCGGCGATCGACCAAACGGTGCTGCAGTTCAGTCCGGCGTTCACCAGCGTCTTCGGAAAAGTCCATCCACTGGTCGTCTTCAGCATCTGCGACTGCTACGTTCGTCGCCCAGACCAAGCCGAGCGCGTCATCGGAACTCTGCTCGGCTCGATCTCGCCTGAAGGCACAGTCGATGTGCGCAACTCCTACGCCGTTCCTCACAATGAATCGTCCCAACAGGTAACGATTTTCCATTTTTTTCTCTTCAAATTCGTTTATGTCCTGTATTGGAGATTTGTGGGAGAGCGGATATGAATTGGTCACTTATGTATCGGAAATGACATTGATGATTGAGCTTTAATGTTTAGAATGTTATTGAACCTGTTTGTATTAATTTTGATTTACAAGTTTGATTGCTACAGTGCTTGAATGATTTATTTATGGGAAAATGACAAAAGCCACATTTTTGCAAGAGGGTGCTGTAATGTGTTAATGGCAAAAATGTGCCTGAACTTTGATTTTTCTGTGCAAAGTGTGTGAATTTGTATAAACATGACAAAATTGCCCTTAACATTAAGAATTATTTTTGAAAATGTAAATATTTTAAAAAGCTTTTTCTGTACAAATCTTTTAACTGAAATTTGTATAATCAAATTTGTAGTTAAATTATTTTGAAGTTAAAAGTTATTTTATAAAAAAAAAATTCTTAATTTCACGGGCAATTTCGACATTTTTGTACAAATACACACATATTGCACAAAAAATCAAAGCTCGGAACACTTTTTTGCCATTAACACATACATTACAACACCTTCTTGCAAAAGTGTGATAGGAATAGGATACAGCAGGTTTTTGTGGTTTTCCCTAGATATATTACCAATATAAACTGATGGATGATTTGAAGAAGCCTTATATTTGAATTGTGCCAGTGTGGGACATTCAGCAGAATCAGATGACCTGAAAAGTCTAACAATAGCGTTTAATTTTATGTTGTGGGTTACCGAAGAAAGATAGCAAATCGTTTAGCTAATTGGCATCTAATAGTTGTTAACCACTAGGGAAATATTTAAATTGCAAACAATGTCAGTTCTCGGGTTTTCTCCTTTTCAAATTATGCATTTTCCCCCATGTTGAGCAATGAGTATTGTCTACTTTGATTCTGAAAAGGAGAGGTGAAGTTGCTGCAGTAATTATCCGAGTTCATATCTTATTTATGTTTGCCTATAGGTTGCTTTGGATATTGACTACCATAACAATATGTTAGTATCCCACCAAAAAGTTAATCCAAAAGAAGTTATTGTGGGATGGTAATTTTTTCTTACTATTTTTATGAATATGTTGTTTTGCAATAGCGTGTTTGATTGCACGCTCGTTTCATCAGTTTTTAAAGGCCGTGACTCTTCTTTTTTGTGAAAGAGTAGAAAGCAAAAATTTGTTCTAGGACTAATTTTGAAAAAAAAAATGGAGTCATACACATTCTTAGTATCTAGTCTTGGAAACATATCAAAATCTTAGTTTGGTAAAGCCATGTCAATGAACATAACCTTTTGCTATGTAGGCTAAACTGCATTAAGTTCCTATATATTCTTAAGTTCATTCAGCAGATTATGCAGTAGAAGCTATTTTTCTCAGTTGGGGTCAATTAACAAGTTTGGCTTGTGACTCTGTGCATGTGTGAAGGTATGTGTTACCGGGGGAAGCGCCTTGATCCATGAATTCTATTCTAGAGAAGTTCCCAACCTCATTCACTTGACTGTGGATACAACATTTAGGAATGGTGTGGCCACCATAAAAGGCTATGTTTCTGTCAATTTGTCTCTTAGTGACCGACAACTTGCTGCACAATTTCAAGAGATTCCTCTGGATCTTCGTATGGTTGAAGCTGAGCAAGTTGGATGTATGTATTGGCTAGAAACTTTCCGATTAATAGTATTACTTTGCTTTATTCTTCCCCCGCCCTTCCTCTCGTGTGTACACACTCACAGACTTTCTGAGCTGCTAAACTTGAAAATTCTCTAGTAATTTTGTCGATTGAATATTGATCATCCAGCTTTTAGTTGTACTTTCTGCTGAATTAGTTCTGATTATTGACTGCAGTTGATATCCTGAAAACAACAATGGTTGACAAACTCCCAAATGATCTGGAAGGAATGGAAGCCACAATGAAACACTTGCTGGTTGTGATTGAAGATGCCCAAAAATATGTTGATGATGTTGTGGCAAGTCTCGGTACCTTACCTCGATTATGATTATTACTGCTATTGTGTCACATAACTAACTACTTTATCACCTTTCTCCTCAGGAAAGACGTGTTGCACCGGATAATAGCATAGGGAGGTTCATATCCGAAACTGTGGCCTCTATTCCCAATTGCCGCCTCCAGCTTTTGATTAACTTGTGAACGACAGTGTCCAGGTATTGCCACATGTTTACTTTTTGAAGGTGTTCATATCGTTCAAAATATAAGAACTTTAATTTCATTTTGTCCTTTATAAAGGACAAACAATATTGCTACATGTTTACCTTTTGAAGGTGTTCATATTGTTCAAAACAATCTTGTAAGATTTCGCTATGCTATGAAATATTTATGGAGAATTGGATAATTTTGCCTGTTCTGTTAAAAGTGGTAGCTTTTGGAAAAGACTATAGAGTTGCTATATGATCATCATGCATAGGGTTGAGATAATACCGGTTTGGATGGTTTTATCCAGTGTTCTAAAAATTTCCGACTTGTCCGATTAGTCCTCTATAGTTCCGATTAATCTTTCAATCCAATTTATTTTTCGATTGGTCCCCGATTAGTCCCCAAAAAGTCCTCTCTACCTGACTAGCTCCTAATGTTTCTTACAACCCTAGTTTTATCTGACTGCGTCTCCCTTCTTTTTCCTTGCAGGACCATTTGCTCTTGCTATATTTGTCGAGCATCGCAAGGACACAACTCAGCTTAGCAGAGAAGCTGAACACGGCTGCTCAGATTTTGTAACTTCACCATGCAAAGAATCCATGCATAAAGACAAATGTAGGTTTCAATTAGTAGGAAATGTCTGAGAGACTGAGGGAATTGAGCATTTTCTTATCGGTCAAGGTTCTTGCAATATTTTTGGAAGATTTGGAATAGAGATGTGTGGCATTATAATTTGATTACATCAAGATCGTAATCGAAGCTCTTGTTTGCATATTTTTGTATCTAAAGTTGTATCTCATGTTTCTTTAGTGCGGATGGCAATTTAACTTGACAAAAATCTCCAACCCGAAGGGTGGGGTGGTCAAGGTTCCGACCTGGAATCGACCCGATCCAAACCCTTCGCTTTTCAACGCATGGGAACCAAATATGAAACCATTGTGTGAGAAACAGTTCAGTTTTGAATTCAGTTCTACTCGATTGGAGCCGATTTGATTTTGATTTTGAATTCATGTTCAATTTATGAGTCGAGTTGGATATAATTGAGCCCGAAAGATTGTGATTGTGCCAGAGAGATGATTTGATTATCATTTCCGCTTTAGGAGCGAGTTCAAGACACGTAGGTAGATGAGGCATTGGTGGCGTGCCCAGAAAACAACATGTAAACATGATGAACTGATGCAAGAACCAGATTCAAACCGAATTTAAATGGTTCTTTAGTTTCAGAACCAAACCTGGCCCATTACCCACGAATCTCGGTTTTGGTTCGGCTCGAATCTCAGTTCGGAAACGGTTTTGGGTTTAAAGTGTACTCAGACCGAAGGGAACTTTGTATCTTAAGAAAAGAAGATCACTAAATCCGAGCTGTCAGTGCTATTCGATAATTGGGCCCATTATCACCAAACACCCAAAAGAACTTCGGCCCACTAAGTTGCAATGACAAAGCCCAACTAAATCCAAATCACAAACCAGAAACTCAATAATAACCAGTAAAGAAGAGAAACACAAAGAAAAAGCTTTCCTGGAGAAGAAGAAACCAGAAAACCAAAACCTAACAATAAAAAAAAGCTTCGGAAGGGGAGAGAGAGATCGGAGAATTGAGGCATGGACGTGGTGAAGACACAGCAGATCTCGGGTCGGGCGATAGAGAAGGTGATAGTGCACCCTCTGGTGCTCCTGAGCATCGTGGACAACTACAACAGAGTCGCAAAGGACACTCGCAAGCGCGTAGTCGGAGTCTTGCTCGGCTCCTCCTTCAAAGGCTCCGTTGACGTCACCAACAGCTACGCTGGTTCGTTCGCCTCTTCAGATCCGAATTTGTCTGTGTTTTGGTGATGTGCTAGGTTTTGCTTGCTCCAGCTTGATGATTTTTACTGGATTTTTTTCGGCTTGTAACTCAGCATTAGGAATTTAGGATTTTTGGTGATGAAATTGATCATATTGGGGATTCACTGTGTGATGGGACTAGAGTGTTTGTCTGTGTTTCGGTCATGTGCTTGGTTTTTGCATGCTCCAGCTTGATGATTTGCCTGGAAAATTTACAATTTACCAGATTTTTTTTTGGCTTAAAACTCAGCATTAGGATTTTTATGGTAGAAATTGATCATGTTAGGGCTTAGCTGTGTAGTTAGATATTCGTAGAAGCGTCATATGCTAGATTTTAGTCTGTGTTTTGGTGATATGCTAGGTTTTTGCATGCTCCAGGCCTCCAGCTTGATGGTTTTCCTGGGAAATTTACAATTTATTAGATTTTTTTGGCTTAAAACTCAGCATTAGGATTTTTATGGTAGAAATTGATCATGTTAGGGCTTCACTGTGTAGTTATAGATATTCGAAGGAGCACCATGCGCTAGATTTTTGTCTGTTTTTTGGTGATATGCTAGGTTTTTGCATGCTACATCTTGATGATTTTCCTGGAAAATTTACAATTGTATGGATTTTTTGTTGCTTAAAACTCAGCATTAGGATTTTTGTTGATGAAATTGATCATATTGAGGCTTCACTGTGTGATTAGGCATTCGAAGGAGCGCCATATGCTAGATTTTAGTCTGTGTTTTGGTGATATGCTAGGTTTTTGCATGCTCCAGGCCTCCAGCTTGATGATTTTCCTGGGAAATTTTCAATATTATGGATTTTTTTTGCTTAAAACTCAGTATTGGGATTCATGGTGATGAAATTGATCATATTAGGGCTTCACTGTGTGATTAGTCATTTGAAGGAGCACCATATGCTAGATTTTAGTCTGTGTTTTGGTGATATGCTAGGTTTTTGCATGCTCCAGCTTGATGATTTTCCTTGAAAATTTACAATTCTATGGATTTCTTTTTGCTTAAAACTCAGCATTAGGATTTTTGAGGATGAAATTGATCATGTTAGGGCTTCATTGTGTGATTAGTCATTCCAAGGAGCTTTGGTATTCATTGTTAGTTGTATAAAAATAGTTTTCTATGGGAATGACATTTAGTAGTTCACATTCCTTCTGAATGTGATGCATTGCCCAAAGCTGATTAAAATTCTAGAGCTTCTGTTATGGAAAAAGTTTTAGGTGCTGTAATTGATTAGTGTTTGGCATTCACATTTTGCTTTGGTGCTGCAAACTAGTGTTTTGAGCCTTGATAGATAGTGTTAGTGGATGTTTATTGAGTGCTATTTCTTATTTCCTTGTTCTTTTATCATGGTTAAAAGTTAATAGAATTCTGCTACACAGTTTTGAATTTGCATAGCCGCACCATGTATCGTTGCTAGAGATTTGCTGCAATCTGTGTCGAGTTTAACCATTTTGGTGCAGAGGGATGATGGCATGCACTTGATCATAGTTTTGGGATGTTTTCACTATTTAGTTCATTAATACTAGTTCGTGTTTCTGTGTATGTTATGTTTTATTTGCTAAACTGAAGTCCTTCCTGGTAATATCTGAATCTTGAATTACAGTGCCATTTGAAGAAGATGAAAAGGATCCTAGCATCTGGTTTTTGGACCACAACTATCATGAAGCAATGTTCTCCATGTTTAAGAGAATAAATGGTATTGCTCACAGTATCTTGACATTCTAGTCCGTATTATTGCTTCCTTACAAAACTATCTGATTTGGCATTCTATGTATAATGAAATCGATAAATTGTTTTCAGCCAAGGAGCATGTTGTAGGATGGTATAGCACTGGCCCAAAACTGCGGGAAAATGATCTTGATGTCCATGGATTATTTAGCGAGTAAGTGCCCTGTTTTAACTTCTTTAAGCAGTTTGATTTTGTTTCTTTTTGGAGTTAATTTATCTGTTGAGATAGTGATTTATATCTTTTGTGGAAAGTGATTATTTTGTTTTATTTGTGGTGTGACACTGACTGTTTTCTTGTCTTGCAGCTATGTCCCCAATCCCGTTTTGGTCATTATTGATGTCCAACCCAAAGAACTTGGGATTCCGACCAAGGCATACTATGCTGTTGAGGAAGTTAAAGAGGTAATAATATTAAAGTTGTGCATACCATAACCAGTTGATAATTACAGTACAAGAGAATGCTAGGAACTCAAATTTTGATGCTTGTATGTGTTTGCAGAATGCAACTCAAAAAAGCCAAAAGGTCTTTGTTCATGTACCTTCAGAAATTGCTGCTCATGAAGTGGAGGAAATTGGTATGCATATGTAATGATGTTGATAGAAACAAGAGAAAAATAATTTCTTCGTTTTCGTATTAGTCGATGAGAATGCTTATAGTGTGCATATTTTTGTGCGTACTTTTCATATCATCTGCATCTTTCTTTTTTTGGTTTTCTTTCCTTCATTAACCACATTGTCATTGAATAGGCGTGGAACACTTGCTTAGAGATGTGAAGGATACTACCATAAGTACCCTTGCAACAGAGGTACTCTTTCTCAACTCTAAGTCTGTTCACCCTTAGTACATCATAAATTATTTACCATTATTGATCACAAGATGGGCGAATAAACCTCTGCAACATTTTTTCGAAATATAAATGCTGGGTACTGATATTTGATATTCGTGTTCAGGTGACTGGGAAACTTGCAGCCTTGAAAGGATTGGATGCACGACTTCGAGAAATACGAAGTTATCTCAACCTTGTCATTGATGAGAAGCTTCCATTAAATCATGAGATATTGTACCATTTGCAGGTATTGGTTTTTATTGTGCTGTTTTATGCACCTGGTTTAGATTCTGAGCTGTGGAGCATCATCTCCAAATGAATAAATGTTTCTGCGGACAGCCTTAATTGGTATTTATTAATTTACATGTGACACCATGAGAGGCAGAGGGTTAGTGAGGATCACTTGTCGATTTTGCTAAATACCTTTTAGGGTGTAATTTATCCACAACTAAACCTTCATCCCCTATACACTTAGTTGAATATGTCTCTTATATTGTTCTTTTCAAATTATGTAGGATGTGTTCAACCTACTTCCAAATCTCAATGTGTCTGAATTAATCAAGGCTTTCGCAGGTAAACACACCAAAGATGTCATATCAATAACACATCCTATTCGTTAATTTTTTAATTATTTTGTTGCTAATCTGGTATCTCCATGTGCAGTGAAAACAAATGACATGATGCTGGTCATATATCTTTCTTCCCTAATCCGAAGTGTGATTGCTCTGCACAACTTGATTAACAACAAGGTATAATAACTAAGCTGTTCATACACATTTTTTCGTTTAGTCACACGCAAACTAACAAAATCAGTATAACCCTTGAATTGGTTGCTGAATAATATTAAGCACAGCTCCATTTTCTTTTCTAGTTTGTATCAAGGCAAAGCAGTACTCCATGCATGTGCACATATCTGGCCATTTGTTTTTGGTGATCAGCTCTACTGATCAAAGCATTGCATTCTACGAATACTTTCAAGGCTCCAGAAGGCATCTAGATAGCTTTTGTTTGATGCTTCATGTTAAAGTTAGATTGAAAATACATGATTGAAATGCTTAATGTGGACTGATAAACCAAAACTTAAGGATGATCAAGGGGTGACAAACAAAAAACAAGTATGTATAACCACGACTCCTATGTGTCTACCACTCCATCTGTCTACTCCATAGTGTCATTTAAGCGTGTTCTAAAAAACACTAGGCACTAGTCGGGTGGATAGGTCCTTTGGGGACTAATTGGACTAGTTGGTGATTTTAGAACACTACATTCAAGTAGAGTGAACCTGGCCAATAGATCTTCCTCCCCCACCTTAAAATAGCCGATCTTGGTCAGCTCAATGTTCCATTTAGTTTGGATTTGGTTCACAAACTGCATCACACATTTTTCTGAAAACCTTGCTCATCAACACTTCTTCAATCCCGATCTTACATTTAAATTGTGCTCTCTGTTGATTTCTGTATGATATTCTGTACTGTTTTTTACCGGGATACATGATGTTTCAATGGTAATATCATTTGCAGTAACATTTGTGTTCATATGCTCCTTTCCCTAATCAAGTCAATATTTGGTTATTTCAGATACTCAACAAAGAACACGAAAAGGCTGAAGATTCTAAGCCAGGCTTTGTACCAGCTGCAGCTAGCTCAACTTAAAAGAGTGTTCATCAGACTCTATTTTCAATACAGGTTGCTCCATCCTCTACCGACGGGATTGAAGAATATCGTTTTTATTTCACATCTCTATGATGATCGAGAATTTTGTATTCTCTAGATCGGGGAAGGCAAGTTGGGATCAATTGAGAGTGTGGAACATAAAACATGGTTTTAATTTGTGGATCAATTGTCCCTTTATGTGTAACCTTGCAAAATTGACCGTCTTAATTTTCTTTTTTTAATCATAGGCTTGTGAGCATTTTGATTGTCTGCTATTTATGAAACAAAGCTTTTGTTATTGCACAAATTGGGTTGCCACATCTTTTCCGACGAAGGATACCGTTCATATGGATATGTTATGATCTGGTGAAATCGACATGGAGGTCTATTGTTTTTTTTAAAAATTAGGCCCTAGTCGGGCGGAGAGGGTCTTTCGGGAATTAATTGAAAAATAACTTGGAATGAAGGATTAATTGAGAATTAGAGGATTATCATGGATTAATCGGACAAGTTGAAGATTTTTAGAATATCGTTCTTTCCCCTTCGACTTGTTACAATGTAGTCGATGGACTGGATCGTGACGAAAATCACAAGGTTTTGTAAAGCACAATAACTCCTTGCACAGGTGTTAATTCACAACCAATTTTTTCAGTTGTCCATGAATTGAAGTTGAAACAAATTATGCAAACAACAATCAGTACCTTTGGTACATCATTTACAATTCAATCTTCTTCATCATCAGGTTGCACAGATTGTTGAAACTCAGCATCCATGATCACTCCATCCATAACATGCACTACAATCTCCATCTTCTTCACATCCACCCTCACAGACTTCACTCCATTAACCACCAGCATTCCATCAAAGTCCTTCAAAATGCTCAACCCGAACCCAGATAACGAATCATACACAACCTCTTTCCCAACATGTATATCCCCAGAAGGAAGCTTCCGAGGAACGGTTGAGAACCCTAACACACGAGAAACTACAGCATAGGTATCGTTCATCTTCTCAGCTGTGAAGCTGTTGTTGACCGTAAGACCTAAATCCCGCTTGAAAGCAGTCTCTGAGGGCATGAAGATGGTGAAGGCGAGATCCTCGGGGAGCATGCCGATCATCATCTCCCCGAGTTTTCCCAACTTTTCGTTGCTTGAAAATTTCTTTATCTTGAGAGTTCTGCGGGATTGTAATGCACCCTTTCGTAGGGATATAGCTGGAAGCCTGAGTGTGGTCATGATCATAATCAGAAGGCAACAAGAGAAGACAACAGCAAGAACAAAACCGACCGAGTTCTTCAAGAATAGGCCCTTCCTCTTCCTTGAAAACTCCATGATTAGCAGTTAACAGTCTTTACTCTTGAAATTTACATACAGGCCTCGCGTGCTTGATGGCAACAATTAAGAGATCGCTACTCAAAATTATGGTTCTTTTCCGATCATCCAATTCCAATGCCAAAACAAGATTCTTGTTTGCTGCTATATCTCAAGAACTCGAATGTCACTAAAAACAAGTCATTTTCTCAGCTGTTCCACTCCAAACCCATCCTATCACCAATTCCCAATTCCAAAAGCACGATTCTAGTTTACTGCTAAATCTCCAATTCTTAGAACTAAATGTCACTACAAACAAGTCATTCATCAAGCTCAAGACTTCCTTCAACTGCAATCACAAGTTACCACTACTTCAAAATGATTCCAAAAATCACTACAGCATAATTTCCACACTTTGTTCTCATAATCCCAGTGAACCTCTTCAGCCTTCAATTCATTGACAATAAACATAAATCAGCATATTCTAGAAAATATTGCCTGGACTGTTTGGTTATTGAGAAAGTAGCAAAAAAAAAAAAACTCAAACATGGAATTTGAAGAATCTAAAACCCAAAATGATCCTACAAATTGTTGTCATAATTCCAGTGAACCTCTTCAGACTTCATTACCAATAAATAAAACATAAATCAGCATATTCTAGCAAATATTGTTTGAAAAATATTTTTGGTTGCTAAGAAAATAACAAACAAAAAAACTCAAACATGGAAGTCAAATAATTCCAAATCCACCCTAAAATCTCCAGAAAAAAACCCTAACCAATCCCAATAATCGATGCTAAGCTCAACTGAGCCCATAAACAATTTTTTGGAGCTGAAACAACTCCAAGTTCTCAACAAAAAAACAATAAGATGATCACAAAGAAGAAGAAAATCATGAAATAAGATAGATACCTGGAAAAAAATGATGGGTTAGCTGCAAAATTGAGTTCTTGAGGACAGATCGAGCTCTTCTTCTCCTACATTGAAACTTGAAGCTCTGCAATTTGGGGATTAGGGCTAGGCTCTCTCGGTAATAACCTCCGATCCGGGAGGTTAAATATGGAAATTAAAAATTCTGAACTGAAGCTGGTACGGTGACTTCTTATTGGGCCATAAAAACATGGCCCATGGGCCTCCAGTAAATTAAGATTGTTTACTGTTTGGTTTTGAGTCGGTTCGGTTTAGAACCGAACAAATCAATTTGATTTTCACAGATAAAATCCAAACTGAACCGACAAAATTTGGTTCAGTTCTATTTAGAGTATGTCATTTTTGGTTTGGTTTATCATTAACTAAATCTAATGTAATTCTCACATTTTAAACCGTTTTTACTTATTATTTGATTTATTAGATTTATTTTAAACCGATTTTCATGAAATCCTCACATTTTGGGCCGATTTTGAATTATAATTGAATTCATTTTTGCTGGCCCAAAATTTTTAGTCCTGATTAATAAGGATGAATGATTTAAAATGAGCTACATGTCTAAATTGATCGGCTTTCAGTTCAGTTTGATTTTGTATCGTTTCTTGCTTTAAAAACCAAAACCAAATCCATAGATTTTTGTTTGATTTTGAACTAATTCAAATTGATTCTTTTCGGTTCGATTATTTTTCAGTTCGGTTATTTTTAACGCCCCTAGCAAATTCACTCTAAACAATCTTAATTTACTAATGTTAAAGGTAAATAGGACATATATTTCAAAATGAAATTAATAATTAAATATTGATACTGAGTTTATGTTCTATTTATTAATTCAGATCAATTTATAGTTCGAGAAATAAAATCCAAATTTAGGTTGTTTTGAAAATATGAGGAAGTTGCATTGAAATTTCCATGAAATAGAGAAAAAAACAAATTGAAATGTGTTTTTATTCATTTTCACTATACAGAGACGTCCTTTTCCCCAAATCTTCCAAAATCCAAAACCGAATAAGAATATTTGTTGATGGTCACATAATTTATGTACGGATATAACTAAAAGAAGACACCAATAACACTTATTTATGGTTCGTATCATTTTGGTTTGTTTGGTAATGATAAGTTGTACCACAAAATAATCAACTTGGTAATTTTCTATATTTAAGCATTATAAGGTTTACAGACTACACCTATCATCTTGACCTCGCGGATGAGTCGAGTTTTGATGTGATATATGTATATATATATATATATATACACACACGTGAGATGAAGTTTAAACATGATATTAAATCTGATTTGAGTCCGTTGTAATAATCCTTGTTATTGCGATCTATTTCTATTTGTGTTGCATCCTCGATATTCGCACGTGAGTGAGAGTATTGAAGCCCCACATCTAAAGAATGTGAACACTTAATCTAATTTATTTTTTTAATTAATTTTTGACTGGCTCTCAGAAATCTCACTCCCCGACTAACGTCTAGCGTTTTTTCACGACATTGTGTCTCCATGCAGCTTCCATGAAAGAAGGGTATTTTGTACTTTTCTTGGCCTCACCAATGACCTCTCTCTCTCTATATATATATATAACACCTCCTCCCATTTCCTCCCCAACACTTGAAGAAAACCACTTCCTTGTCTTCAATTTTGAGCAATAATGGAGGATGTTCTTGCATTCGAGTTCGAAGACTACTTCCCATCGATGGTGAAGCAGATGGGAGCAGAAGGGTTCATGGCAGAGCTCTGCAACGGGTTCAGGTCGCTCGCGGACAGCGAAAAGGGAGTGATAACCTTTGAGAGCCTGAAGAGGAGCAGCATGCAGCTTGGGGTGGAGGGCATGGGAGATGAACAAGTTGTGGTCATGTTGAGTGAGGGTGATTTGGATGGAGATGGAGCTCTCAGTCTCTTGGAGTTTTGCATTCTCATGTTCAGGTTGACCCCAACTTCGATGCATCTACTTGTTCATACAGACCAAACCAAATAAAAATGGTCATGAGTAACCATTTCAGCACCCAAATAAAAAGGGAGTAGGTTAATCGTAAAAAGTGACCGTGTGTTATTCTGATTTTATCCCTGGTAGATGTCAAGGCATGTTGCAGAAAGTACTTGTAAACTTATAGTTATATTTTTTGTAGAGCAAGTGAGATTTGTTTTTCTTCTAGAAATGACGAAACGGCCATTAGAGTTTAAAAATTAAATTAATTTTTTTACAATTCAAGGTCGCTGATTTTCTTCTTATACGGCTGATCATCACTGATTCGCTGCTAGATAACACAAAATCAGTGTTTTACAACACAATAAGAGATAATCAGACAGAAAAAGCATTCTAAGAAATAATTAAACTGGTATAAAAAAATAAAAAATAATTAAACACTTCACAAAATAAGAATGTTTTTCCTCTAGAAATTACATTGATGTGACTGTGACAGATTATCTTTTAGAAAAACAATTTTTTTAATTTTTTTAGTTCTATTTGTAGTTTCACTATTTTGGAAAAAAAAATCACTTCTTTTGTAACAGAAATGGTAAAGTCACGGCTACTTTTCATGCCCATAGCCACTATGCACTAGTGGAATCAACTTCTTTATTGCATGGCTACAAGCTTTGTTCAACATGACAAGGGCATGACTAAGCAAATTAATCACCATAAACACTCCAAAATTCTCTTTTGAAGGTTAAGATTTTATTAGTATTGCTGCAGCGACTCGAACTCTGGCCTCATTACCATAAATTCAAATGCCTGACCACTCCAAAGAACTGCTGAGGAGAGGAATTTATGTGATCAAGGGCTAGCACCATCCACTTCAGTGAAAAGTCACCATAAATGCTTCAATAACTCTCATAGGCAATATCTATATATTGACCCATATGCTTCTATGCTATCTATCATGAGAGAAATCCATGGAACAAGGTCAGATTCATGTCAATGGAAGAAACCTAGCACTGGGAAGAAAAAAAACTGTGTGCCATAAAAAAAGGGTTACATAATGTTCATGTAATTTTGTTTGTAACTGTAGATGCATATTTGGTAGCTTGCAAGTGTTTTTGAGTATTGGAAACTAATTATTTAGCGAATCATAACCAGTGCAACTGGTTCTAGTTGAGAAAAAACCAATAAGTTCCAAAACAGATCATTGTCTCACCTGCCATCAAGAGGATGGAGCCAAGATCGCTGCGTGTTGGCTAAGCATCTGTGACAGGACAAGTACGAAATGTTACATCACAAACCAAGTTGCAACCAGATACTTTGATGAAGTGGATGGGACTATAGAATCACACAAGCGCTGGCAGGCCAGAAAATTTAAGCAATAATGATGTCATGTCACATAACCTGTTAGAACAACAGTCTGCAAGACTGCAACATGATTGAAGCATCACATGCACACACTCAAAATGCACAGTAGATTCAGGCGTTTACTGCAATTAAACACTCATAGGAGCGCCTAATAGAAGGAGTACTCGGAGAAATCTTTCATAAACTAGCATTCAGCCCAACACAAAAACTATATAAGATTTAGCTTCTGTTTCTACCAGAAGACAGGTTACTTCTGAGGCAATTACATGCAAAAATATATTACATGCCAATGATGTGAAGAATCCAATATATATACACTCCCTCTGTCCTATAGGAAGTGCCCGCCCCACTTTACCAAGAGGGATATCCCAAAAGATGTGTCTCATTTTCATTTTAGCTACTTGATTAGACATGGATTATCAAAGTTATCCCAATAATTTAGTTACAACAGGTACACTGAAGCATACAAGGGTAATGGTGGAAAGTGAAGCACTAAAAACTGAGTTCTTTGTAAGAAATCAAATAGGACACATTTTGGGGACCAATTTAGTGCTCGACTTTCCACCATTTACCTCGTGTGTTCCCATATTCCCGCTACTCAAGTTGTTATAATTAACAAATAGCAGGATATTAGTGGTAATTCATGGCTAATTAGATAACTAAAGAGTTAATGGGGACCATTTGGGACATCCGCTTTAACAAAGTGCGACATTTATTTTGGAAAAATAGTATTTGCTAATAGGCTTTTAGTATACATTCTACCTTCATGAGTCTAGTTGTATATAGAAGAGTCCTTTGTACATATATGAATATAATTCATAGGACTTTATTAATGTTGACGTGTAATGGCTTATTTTCAGCTTTCTAACGAGTCCGGCAATTTCTATATAAACAGAGCAACTCTGACAGTGAGAGCATTCAGAACAAAACCTACACTAAAAAGCCTGTCTATAAGAAATTCTTTAGAGCCATCCTTGTAATAGATTTTATGCAAGGTTTCCATAACCTTCCCGTTCAATTTTTGGCTCAAAATGCTAAAGTCTTAAAGTACTCAGGCAAACAGAACCAATAATTCAATGTCGCCATTCAATATCTCATTTGCAAGCATAACAACTTCAAACCAGAAGAAGACATTCAAAAAGGTGAAACTATAAATTGAAATCCCGTCTATAAGAATTTCTACAGAGCCGTCCATGGATTATATTTTATGCAAGATTTCCATGACCTTCCCGTTTAAATTCCGGCTGAAAATGCTAAAGCCTAAAAGTACTCTAGAAAACAGAATCAGGAATTCAATGCTGCCACTCAGTATCTCATTCACAAACAATAACAAATACAAACCTAACAATTTATTATCTCACTACAAACATAACCGATGCAAACCTGACATTTTAACTTCTCATTTACAAACATAACCAATACAATAAACAAACAAAATGGGATTTAATATCTCATCCACAAACATAACCAATACAAAGAACAAACAAATGGGAATTCAATATCTCATATAGGTCCAATACAAAGAACAACCAAAATAGGGATTCAATATCATTTGCAAACATAACCAAAGCAAACCTAGCAGTATCTCATTCACAAACATAGCCAATATAAACCTAACAATTTAGCATCTCATTCACAAACATAACCAATACAACGAACACACAAAATGTGATTCCATCAACTCATTCACACACATAACCAACACAAACCCAACAATCCAATTGACATAGCAGTCCACCACACAGAGCAGAAATCAATCAATCAATCAAAACACATAAACAAACAAGACTGATCAGCTAGAGCAAAAGTCCTGACCTTTCTTCGCATCCACCACATTATTGTCCCGAATCACCACGGGCTCATCCTCACCCTCGGGCTTCACCGCCACCACCGCCTCACCCTTCCCCTCCGGGTACCTCACCACCACCACAGGACACACACAGTGATTCACACAGTAGTCGCTCACGCTCCCGAGCCTTCCGTCCCCGCCGCGCCTCTCCTCCGCCCCAAAGCCCCTGCTCCCCATGATCACCGCGCCGAGCCCCAGCCTCTCCACCTCCAGGCACAGCCTCTCCCTCATGTCGTGGTCCTTGACGATGTGGATCTTGTACGGGATCTGAGCCTCCCTCAGCGGGGCCGCCAGATCCGAGAGCTTCGAGGCCGTGAAGGCGTCGAAGTCCTCCTCCAGCCTCTCCCGGGACCTCGGGTCGGCGGCGGCGTCGCCGCCGGAGGAGCCCCAGTCGGCGCCGAAGAGGACGGAGGTGGGGCGCACGTGGAGGAGCACCACGGCGTCGCCGGGCCGGGTGTAGTGGTGGACGGCCCACCCGACGGAGTAGGCGCTCTCGTCGGAGAGGTCCACGGCGACGCCGATCCTGCGGCGGGCTCCGGCGGTGGGTGTGGCGGAGGGGGACGCCGAGTGCCGCCGCGGGGACGCGGGGTGGTGGATCTTGATCGTCGGGAGCTGAGGCTCGGGGTTGTTGCTCATTTTTGTTTGGCTGATGGGAAAATGATGGAAAAGAGAACTTTACCAGAGAAAATTTTCCCGAGAAAGTGATGGGAGAGAAATGGGATACGTAGACAATACGCGACGACGCCCAAGCGGCACCAACCGGAACTTGAAAACAACCAAATTGATTCGTTTCAAAATTAGACCCAAACTTTCTTGATTCCGATTTTATTTTATAAAATTACAAGTCATAAAAGTTTGAATCGTGCTGAAAATCAATCGATTTAAACATGTGACTCATTTTAAATCACTGATTTCTATTAATTAAACCGCAAAAAATAAGTCAAAACGTGATAATTTCATAAAAATTGATAAGTCAAATAATAAGTTTAAACAACTTAAATTTTAGAATTTCATAAAATTCAGTTGATAAAAAATTAAATTAAACTAAAAACATTTAATTCAAAATCAAACCTAAAAATATTATATTCACTCAATTTCAATTTTAATTTTCTTAAAACTAAATCATGGAGCCGATAATCTATTAGTTATGATAACTTGTAATGTATATGTTAAGTGTAGAATCTGGTCACAGTTGTGGACGTGCCGGAGTGGGTATCGGGCATGACTAGAAATCATGTGGGCCCTGCCCGCGTAGGTTCGAATCCAGCCGTCCATGTTTTCGAGTCTGAATATTTTCTTCTCCGCTGAACGTGAGTTTAATTTATATATAGTTGTTCGAGTCTGAACCAAACACTTTTTTTCTGAGCTGATCCCAAATAAAGTAAAACTTGGTTCAACTCGTTTGCACCTCTACCTAAACGTTAACCCTTCTCATCCAATAAAATTGAATATCATATCTCCAGAAATTGAGTATTTTAGCATATGTGTTGAAAGTTGAAACATACAATTGCTAGAGAAGAACAGTGCACAGTAAAGGAAATGCAATTGAATAGATAATTAATATTGAACATCTATTTGATCAACAGAGATATAATGTGCTATTGTGTCAACAATTATCTACCAAATGTTAAATTAAATCAAAGCCATGTCTTCCCTTTTCTTCTTTACATTGCAGCTTCAATGTCCATTATCTTGTGCCATTGCAGCAGAAGCTAAGTAATGTGAGCAGTGTTGTAAAAAACGATAGGCGCTAATCGGACGGAGAGGGTCTTCTAGAAATTAATCGGAGATTAGTTGAAGATTAATCGAGAAATAAGTTGAATTCAAAAGATTGATCGGGGAGTAATCAAACAAGCCGGGAATTTTTACAACGTTGAACGTGAGTGAACTATTAATTACCATTTTGCCAGTCGCCTCCTCTTGGCTTCATATTTGCATAATGTAATTTGTATCCACATGACATGCATGAGCCTGTTGGTGTAAGGCATTACAATGCTCCATGAATTTTATGGAGACAAAACAAGCACTCAGATTTTGACCATCAATCTGGGCCATCCATCTGCACAAGAAATTATCCCAAATTAGTCTCTGTCCGCCCGACTAGAGACTAGCGTTTTTTCAAGCGCTGCACATATCACACCAAGTATTTTTCAGTTATAATTTTGGACTTACGGGAATTGTTGGGGGCGTTTGGTGAGATTATGTACTCGATATGGGTTTTGCAAATGCTACACTCTCGGGCAGGACAAATGACGCGCAGAGCATTGGCTTTCCCGGTGCAACATCGCGTACTATGCGCATTTCCACATCAACCGCCACCTCTGCCAGGGCGATTCTTATTCGCTGCATAGACATTTCAAAAAAAAACAAATAACGAACCGCAGAGGTTTAAGTAAAATGTAAGGCAATCAGGACAAACACACACACAATGTGATGGTTATTGTGAACTGACCTCGTGAAAGTCAAACTCGGGATCTGAGGCTCTAGAGAACCCATAAACATGGATCTTGGGCAAGACGAGCACTCTGTCTTTGGGCCTGTCGCTGAATATTCCCCTGAATACATCTGCTAGTACAGATCAAGAAAGAGGTAGTTAAAATTCTGCATGAAAGTTGCAAGGGAAAATGGCAAAAAGGTGTTGTATACTATCACACTTTTGCAAGAGGGTGGTGTGTACTTTGTTTATGACAAAAAGATGCTACAACCTTTGATTTTTTTGTGCAAAATGTGTGTATTTGTATAAAAATGACGAAATTACCCTTAAAATTAAGATTTATTTTTTTAAAAATTAAATGTTTTAAAAAGTTTTTTCTGAAAATATCTTTTAACTAAAATTCATATAAACAATTTTTTTAGTTAAAATTTTTTTATAAAAATCTTAATGTTAGGGGCAATGTTGTGCAAATAGTAATACACAAATTTTGCACAAAAAATCAAAGTTCCCAGCATTTTTCTGCCATTAACAAAGTACACAGCAATACAATACAACACTCTTTCCTCATTTTCCCAAGTTACAAAAACTTTTACCGCAAGTAAACTACAAACAAACAGCAATGACCAAAATAAACAAGCACATTGAGCATCTGAAATTCAATTCCAAGAGAAAGAGAAGGCGAGGCCGAGAGAGTAATATACCTAGATACTCTACGGCACTATTTGGCAGATTCATAACAACTTGGGTGATTGGCCGATTTTGGTCACTCCGGAACATTGCATCAATGAACCTCCTTCCATCCATATTGAAGACCTGGAAAACAGTAAAGAACAACATCAGTGTGATCGAGAGGTATCACCTGAAAAGAGTTTATTGTGCTGCAAGAAACTACTATAAAATACTATAAATCAACCATACCTTAACCCTCTTCTCGACTTTGTTGACGAGTGTATTTCTTTCTAAATATTCAATTGCTTGAGGATTCAAATCATTAGCATACACACACTTTACTATCTTTCCTGCAGCTACAGCTATTGGCCCAACTCCAGAGAAAACGTCACCTGTCAAATTCAGAAAACAGGGGAATATATAAACGAAGATGTGATTGGAAAATATAAAAAGATATATATCATTAGAAACCCTATGAGAAAAAGAGAGTGATAGACGTATAACTCTTGCCAAAGGTTATTGCACGATGCAAGGTGTTCCGGGAATTTACCAAAACTGATGTTTCGTAATCCTATGAGTATAGCTTTATCATATTCTTAGTCTCGTTATGGTGTAAAATACATAATCCACAACATGATATGATTCATATGAAGGAGACCAAAATACGAACATACAAACAACATCATCGCGCTTAAAGCCATTCAGAAGCCTCTGCCTTTCGGTTGCGAGTCTTGAATTCCAATAGCTGGGGGAAAATGAAGAACAAAAAACAAATAAGCCTCAGAATTACGGTAGAATTTTTCACTACTTTGCTTTTACTCTAGTTTCATGCTTATAAATTATTTCCACAAATTCATCGGACATTATAAGAAAGTAACTCGCAGACTGCATCTAACATCCATGGGAACAAAGACAATCGACAAAGACTCTTAAGGTGGTTAAAATAAAAACTAACAAAAGAAACAATCGTTAAGTGATTAAAAAGAATCGTTAGCAGAATAACCATACCAACAAGCAACATAAACAATGAAAAATGTAATCAATACACATTATGAATAACGCGTCATGGAAGTTTGACTCAATAGCACACAGTAACTGAAATATAAAATCACTGTAGTTTCCCATTTGATTGCTGGTAAGGAAGTGCTTACACTTTTGCAAAATCGACTTGGAATCGGAGTCCATTCTCGACTACTGTGGTCACTAGAGAGTGATTTCCAGCCAAAACTTCAAGATCCATTGTTCTGTACTCATTATGGATAGGATCTGTCTTATTCACAACTGTTCGTATCTTTGCCCTATTTTTATCCAAAATAACCTGCAAATGGCACGGACCCAATCTTCTTTCATTATGAGGATTTTCATTCATATTTCAACTCTATAAGAGTTCATAAGTTAAAACTATTGATACACATAACTAAATACCTGTGCTATAAGCTTCTTGTAAGGAAGAAGTTCCTCTCTCAGGTTCATATGTGCAATGTGCCCAATTGTTTCAAAAGTTGACGGTATAAGTGTACCCTTGGGTAGCAAACCCGCCAAGATCTGCATGAAGCATATAAGAACTCAAAACCCTGTTTGAGAAGTAAATATTAAATAAGAGAATAGACACGGTACGAAAACTTTGAAAAGAATGATCACATCTCGATGAGAAATACCTCATTTATCGGCCAATAATCATAAAACAATGTTAGCTTGCACCTGACCAACTCAATAGTTGGTATTCTACTTTCTCCTGTAACTTCTCTCACCACAGCCTGAAGATTAGGAAAAGGACACATATCAAGCCCTATAATAATAATTAAAAAAAACTATCGAATTTAGGTGACAGCTAACATTCAATAAATGAGCACGGGTAAAATAGACTTCCCACATCAAGGCTTAACAATGGGGTGTATGTTGTGACATCATTGATTTTAGGGAAGATGTTATTAACTTGCAGCCTAAGAGACCACATCAATATATCTAAATAATGTGTTTATTCATCACGTAAGGTAATGGAATGTTGTGCCAATCCAAGGCACACTTACGATCTGTTACAAAAGCTTTTTAAGCATTCAAGCTCAACAGTTGTCTCAAAATTTGGTAAATTAACTGCAAAAGAGGGGATTATTTTTATTGGCAATTCCTAATCCTACCCTTATCCCTGCCCCTGCCCCCAAGCAGAGGGCCTACTAGGATCCGAACACTAGACCTCTTATCAGTGTTGTAAATATCGTAGGCGCTGGTCAGTCAGAGAGGGCTTTCTAGGGACTAATCGGGGACTAGTTGGGGATTAACCAGAAAATAAATTGGATTCAAGGATTAATCGGGAATTATAAGGGATTAATCGGGGACTAGTCGGGGATGTTTACAACATTGCCGCTTATAAGGCAGTGCTCGATTGCTCGTCTAGACCAGCCAAGCTACCCTATCGGGTAACAAAGGTGATTTCTGAATTCTGATATTAATAAACAAAATCAACAGCTCTATCGGTTTTTCTGACATGCTTTCACCTACAAAGTCTACATTTCATCCTCAACTATGCAAACTCGGAACTCACAATTCATGGTCAAGCAATAAATACGAATTCAAAACACAATTTCATTCATAGAGTATCTAAGTTATATAGAACAACCATAACAAAGGTGACTTCTGATATTAATAAACAAAATCAACAGCTCTATCGGCTCTTCTTCTGACATGCTTTCACCTATGAAGTCTACAGTTCATTAGCAATTATGCAAACTTGGAACTCACAATTCATAGACAACTACAAACAATAAATATGAATTCAAAACACAACTTAATTCAGAGTATCAAAGTTATATAGAACAAACCACCTTGATCGCTTCCGGCAAATCCTCCAAGCTCCGATCCTTGTATGCCTCGTCCAACAACAGCAACCTCGTCGACCCCCTCCACCTGCTCCCCCTAAACCCATCCCCCAACAATCCACTAAAATCTTCAGTTTCTTTCTCATCCTCCATAACCTCGACGATAAAAATGTCATTTTTCCATGTCCTCCTCTTCAACTCAACCCCCTCGCACCGGTCAATCCGCTCCTTCTTCCTCTTCTGCGGGCGCGACAGCCTGGCCACGTTCCTGAACTTCACATACCCAGTAGCCTCAAATGTCCTCACCAGCTTGTCCCTGTACAGCACAGGACCCAAATCCTCACCATCCCCTTCAGCTCTCCCATAAACCCTCCTATTCAAAACATCCAGATCCAGACCCTCTTCACCACTCTCTCCCAAGATATTCGCGGTCTCCTCCTCGACCTCGTCGCCTTCGACCCGAGCAATGTTCCCGATTCTCGGCCAGTTGAGCAAGTGCCCTCTGATTCGGGTCTCGATCGAGTGGCAGACTCGGGAAGGCACTCGGAGCGCCGATAGCTCGAAAACCCTAGTGAAGCAATCCTTGTCGATGGTGTTCTCGGGTTCTTCTGGGTCTTGTATCTGGAGGCTGTGGGTCGGTGCGGTGCCTCTGTCGAGGGAGGGTCCGTAGAGGAGGGTTGGGTCTGGGAATTGGGGCAAAGCTTGGGGCTTGATTTGGGTTTTGGTGGAGAAGGGAGATTTGAGAAGCGTGGGTGGTCTGGGGAAGAGGAGCTTGGTGGGGAAGGGTATGAGGAAGAGCTTGGTCGCCATGGAAGCTTCACTGAGAGAGCTCTGTGAATCAAAATTTGCAGGTGAGGGTTTTAGGAGATAGAGTGGGTGTTTACGTTAAAACGACGTGGTTTTGATTGAACGATGGGAGGGCACCAAAACGGCGTAGTTTTGATGGTAAGAAACGGACACTCTTTCGCGCCAAATCAAATCAACAAACGAAGTAGTTTTGATTCGTGGGATAATCTCGCCTAACTAAGGTTAAGTTTAACATTTTTCTCACTCATTTACAATTGCCTTCTTTTTTGTTATAACAATTAAGGTTAAATTCAAAATAACAAAAAATGTAGTAATCTGAGAAAAAAAATTATCAACATACCTATAATAAAAAAAGAATTAACTATAACCATGTAAATAATGTGTCAATTCAATTGTAATCAAGTGAGATTATCTCTTTATTCAATTATTAAACAATACAACACGTCCTAGTTTTGATAGAATAATTGAAGATAGGAACGGCAACGGGGTGGGTTCCAGACGAATTTGAAAAAATTTGTGTCCGTTAGAAACGGGGCGGGATTCCCCATTTCTAACAGAGGCGAAAATTCTCCGTCGAATTTAAAGATCCTCCATTTTCCGCTTTCAACCCACAATAATGTTAACATATATTTATTTTTTAAATAAAATTTGTATCAAAAATTATTATTTTAATAAAAATATAAACTCAACAATATTATTATTTCATTAAATATATATTATAAAATATAATTTTTCATCAAATAGGTATTTAAAAATATAATTTTAATCAAAAAGATTTATTATTAATATATTAGGGCCGATCGGGGCGGGAAAATCATGTCCCGTTACTGCCCCATTTTATTTGGATTCGAAAATTTTCCATCCCATTTTTATTCAAATTCGAGAATTTCCGTCGGGAACGGAAAATAGGGCCATCTCTAATTGAAGAATACCAAAACGACCTAGCATTACCGGTGGTAAAGGCAGACAAAGAGCCACGCCTAAATGATCTAGAAGAATATGTCGTAAAAGAAACCGTCGAGCGTCCTCCATATCTGCCCAATCACATCCCGCCGCGTGGAACCACCAGTCCCTTTCGCGCCAAACCAAATCAACCCTCTCCTTTGGATCAACACTCTGTAGATTCAGGAATTTTTCAAGTCAACCCCAAATTTGAAACTTTTTCATTTTTATTTTCTCCTTCGCATTCAATTCTTGGAGCTTATTAATGGTAAACGAACCAACCCACCACCTTCTTCTTCTTCTTTCTCCGGTTCTCCCCCAACTCTTATCCCAAATAGACGCGCTTTTTCGACAGATTTTTCATTCGTGCCCGGAACCCAGATCGATCACTGAACCGCTGTTCCTTTTCTCTGTCGATCCACTTCGAGGTGAACCCAATTCTCTCCTGACTGTGATTCTGGTGTTAATTTTGATTTCTTGGGAGAACTTTGAATTTCTCAGATGGGTTGTGTGGTTTGTGTGAATTTGCTCGGAAATTGACTGATGGGTTTTGTTGATCTTGGCTTGAATTGGGTTTAAGGGTCTCTGCTTTAGTTTGGTGGATGTTGCTGATTTTGAATTTGGGTTTTGTTTTTTGGACCCAAAAGCTATGCACGCAAGGTGTTTGCTTTTTCGCTTGTGTGAACGATGATCATATGATTATATGGTTTTTGGCATTTGAAGTTTGAGTGAATCATTCTTTGTGATTGAATTTGATTTTTTTTTCTTCTGGGTTCTTGGTTTCTGAATGAAGTGTTTAGCCTGAAAATTGAATTGAAGTTTTACGGGAGTTACTATGTAGGACAAGAGGCCTAGGGTTTTGAAAAAATCCCCATAAGAAACTGGGTTTTTAGTTATAGGTATTATCACTATCACATAGTCTGTAATTGTCAATTTCAAGCTTTATTGATGTCCATAATACAATATAAGGGAGGACATGTTACAAATAGGAAACTGCCTAGAACTCTGTTTGACATTAATAATCTATTTTTGAGAATTTTTCTGTAAGAAAATTATGTGTTTTAGAATTAAATAAATATTTCCTATATTATGTGTTAGAGTAAAATAAATATTTTCTATATTTTATATTTGCAGTGTCTTACCTATTCACCAGTTATGATTTCTTATTGTTGCTCGTTTTCATATTTGGCTTATGCCTACACCTTGTATAAAGGAAACACAACATTATTATCAAAATATTATTCTCTACACTATTTCTATCAACGTGGATTCCAAGTTTTTTTTTCTTCAAGAACACAGTTATGTGCTTTACCGTGTTTGAGTACCTTGTTCAATGTATCTTAATCCGTTTTCGTGCTGCGTTAAGGTACCAATGGGTGATACCAACTCTGGGGAGGTTTTGAAGGACTTCTATATTCCGGATTACATACTCGAACCTGCTTCAGAGGTTCAAAGCGCTTCCCATACACCAACTTGTCCAGTGATAGTGTTCATCAATTCCAGAAGTGGAGGTCAGCTTGGAGGGCAGCTTCTTGTCACATACCGTGCCCTTCTTAATAAAAACCAGGTAACTTTACCGCTCGATAGAGTCGTCTTTATGGAAGGGATTTGCAGAAGTGACTGTGTAGTCGCTCTTTGCAAGCCTAGGCCCTGGCTCGGTCACTTGTTTAATTTTAGGGAAAATGGCAAAACGGTGTTGTATACTATCACATTTTTGCAAGAGGCTGATTTGTACTTTGTTAATGGCAAAAATACCATAAACTTTGATTTTTTGTGCAAAATGTATGAATTTGTACCAAAATGATGAACCTGCCCCTGACATTAAGAATTAAGATTTAAAAAAAATAATTTAACCAAAAAGTGAAATTACAAAATTTGATTATACAAATTTTAGCTAAAAGATATTTCTTGAGAAACTTTTCAAAATATTTATTTTATTTTTAAAAAATAACTCTTAATTTTAAGGGCAATTTTGTCATTTTTGTACAAATACACACATTTTACATAAAAAATTGAAGTTCACAACACTTTTTTGTCATTAACAAGTACAAAGCACCTTCTTGCAAAAGTGGTATAATGTACAACACCCTTTTGCCATTTTCCCTTAATTCTAATCAGGCTAATATTGGGTTGATTGGTTTTCAGGTTTTTGATTTGGGAGTGCATGCTCCTGAGAAGGTGTTGCACCAACTCTATGTTACTCTAGAAATTCTCAAGCAGAAGGGAGATCGTCTGGCTACTAAAGTTGCCAAAAATTTGAGACTAATTGTGAGTTAATATTTCAAGTAATAGTTGCGTTCTTGATTGTTTTTCCTTTAATATGCATAGACGATGCATCTTACTGTATTACATAAATAAAGAGTAACATTAACATTTCTCCCCAACTTATATTCGAAATATTAGGTTGCTGGTGGGGATGGTACAGCTAGTTGGCTTCTTGGGGTGGTCAGTGATCTGAAACTACCTCAGCCGCCTCCAATCGCGACAGTGCCACTGGGAACGGGAAATAACCTTCCATTTGCATTTGGCTGGGTACGACATGATTTTTTTACTATTGTTTTGCTTAACTTGTTGAATTCGTTCTGATGCTAATTAACCCTAAGCATTGCTTACACGTCATTAGTACTTTAGTAATCTTCTATGCATTGAATTGGACTTTTATTTTTCATTTTGTCATGTAATCTGTTATTTTCTTTTCATATGCAACACCTAAATGTTCTGGTTTGGTCTGTTGATGCACAGGGAAAGAAAAATCCCGGTACGGATGGTCAATCTGTGAAGTTATTTCTGGATGAAGTAAAGGCAGCGAAGCAAATGGACGTTGATAGGTGACATATCTGTTTGTTCGAGTTTTTCAGAGTAACACATGAAACCATGCAATGGTGTAATTTATCTTTGCCTTGATGCTTGCTGAGTGAATACGTCTTCACTTTGAAGAGTCAAGAAAAGCAGATACTAAAATCATTCTCAATTATGATTTATGAATGCATCTATTTGAATTTCAGTTGGCATATTGTCATGAGAATGAAGGCTCCCAAAGGCGGCGATTCTTGTGACCCTATTGCTCCTCTTGAACTACCGCATGCCTTGCATGCATTTCATCGTGTTTCCAAAACAGATACTCTGAACGTGGTAATTTTTCTTTTGCTTATGGTTGCGCATCTTTATTTTGACACTCGATTTTCTCAAACTTACACAACTGCTGCATATTAAATGGTTGTTTTCAGGAGGGTTACCACACGTTTCGAGGAGGATTTTGGAACTACTTCAGCATGGGTTAGAAATATTGAATTTGAGTGTATATGCATATTATACATGCTGCTACTTTGCATGAGTGGGATGAAAATTTGGTTTAATACATTTCTTAATAAATTTGCAGTTAATGCAGGATAATTTATAACATCAAAATGTGGTATAAGTCAATGCCACACAGATTTATCATTTCAATGATCGTTCTTTATCGTTGATGTGGAAATCGACTATTGTTTAATGCAATCATAGTAATTTCAATGCGAACGCTGCTTACGTGCATGTTCTGTTCTTTGCAGGAATGGATGCTCAAGTATCATATGCTTTTCATTCAGATAGGAAGCTTCACCCAGAAAAATTTAAAAACCAGTTGGTGAACCAGGTATTATACTATTTCATGCATTGTTTGAGGCACATAGAAGCTTTCTTCTTATTTGCCCTCTTACATTTATACTATGTATTGATTTTCTTTTGGGTGAGTCCGTCAGTGTACCTATCTGAAGCTTGGATGTACTCAAGGATTGTTCACTGCTTCTCTCTGCCATCCATCTTCAAGGTGAATCTTCAATATGGAGTTGCTTCTCCAATGTTCCTTTTTAGTCAGTGTTTTTAAAATCTCTGACTTGTCCCCAATTTATCCAGTGTTAAGTCCCGATTAACTTTTGATTTAGTCTCTGATTAATTTCCAGAAGGCTCTTTCTCTCTGATTAGCGCCTAGAGTTGTTTAGGACACTATTTCTAGGAGTACAAATGCGAGTTTTTTTCAACCCTTGGCTTTTGTGCAGGAATATAGCTCAGCTGACAAAGGTTAAGATCATGAAGAAAGAAGGTCACTGGGAAGAGCTACGCATATCTAGCAGGTAATATAAAATATTGAATCAGACTAGAACATGTTATGGACCTATTTGTTATAGAATCCTACTTATCTCTTTTCCATCTTGAAGTTTCTAAGATTGAGGTATAATTGCAAAAACTAGACGTGCGGTATTCACTTTTGCAGGAAGTGTCTGTGACCTGCGTTTATAATAAGAGTATCATGAACTTGCATTTTATTACACCTTTGATAACATTGTTAAAATGAATTTAAAACAGAAAAATACCTTCAAATTTAAAATAACACGTGCAAACAAAAATAATTCAATCAAAAGAAGAAAACATTTTTTATTTATTTCACAGACAATAATGTCATTCCGAGAAATGTCATAAGGTACACAGACATGCTACACTCCTACATCGAGTTATCCATTTTGTCGTCTGCAGATGGTGAGAACACTGGATAGAATATGTGAATCGAGAACAGCCAAGTGCCACAAATGATGTGTCTGCATTGTCAGAGCACAATGATTCACTCACTTCAACCAAGAGACCTGCTAGCATTGATAATTCGGATTTAATATACTTGCTGAGAAGGTTGGATTTACACCATCTGCTAATCATATCTATATAACTCTCCTTTTAAGTTTGATAGTTGATTTCATCATAGAGAAGCATTTGTGAACTGTCTCTTTGTATTGCTGGATTGTGAAACTTGTTAGCTGTAAAATGCAAGAACTAGGCATCATTGATGATTACATAATTAAGGTGTGATTATCAATGGTTCTTAGTAAATCTTGGCTATATTTGATGTAATACACAAAAATGCCCATTTTTTCGGGGTTCTCGATCATTTTCACATGTTCTTGCTGGTTTTGGCTGCATATTTTGCTTCTGCACTGTTTTGGTAAGATTTTGCTTAGTTGCATACAGGAGCAATGCCTCCTCTGTGTTTTTTTTAATTCTAAATTTCATATCTGCCTAAAAAGCAGATCAATAATGGCTTCTTTGATAAACGAAGTTTCATTTTATGAAAAAAAGGTGAAACAAAGTTTATAAAATTCAATCCTACACAGTCCTTGTTTTTCAAGCCAACTGTTTTAACTTTGATGGAGGGGAAGAGTGTAAAAGAGAAAATTGTGTGTGTAATCAAATTGTACCCACAATAATAGAGATGGTTTAGCTACTTGCTGATGCCTTGTAGTTCACTAACAAATAAATGTAATGTGTTGTTTTTAAGTAGCAAGTAACAAAATTTGTTAATAGTAATTTTTTTATTAAAATATGACATTCTCCTTAAAATAAAATATTTTTCATGTATATTTTAATGATAGTTGATAAATAGTTTAACTTTGATTTGAAGCATTAAAGAGTACGAGTCATTGTACAAAAATAAAAATAAGTCCATTAAAATCTACAAGACTCTACAAAGAATTGAAAAAGTCATGTAAAATCATTCCATTAAAATCCACAAGACTCTTTATAGACTTGAAAGAATCTGTAGACTTTTAAAAGTAATTCAAAATCCTAATTGAATACACCCCATGAGACTTGTCTAGCACCAGTTTTGCCTCTAGGACTGTAGTTTCTACAAACAACGTGGTAATGCCTTCTAAGAACCTCTCGTAGCCATTGTTGTAAGCTTGGGCTACAAACAAGTTCTGGATGGAGGTCAAGATTTCATCTGCTGCTTCTCGTTCCCGAATTTTCAGCTGCAGTTGCTTCATTTGGGCTGCTACAATTTTAGCTTGATGCTCTGCTTCTTTTCTTCGTTTTTCTTCAGCAATAGCTTGATTCTGCTCCCGAACTTGTACCTGTTGTTTCAGCCACTTCATTAAAGCTCGAACTCTGACCTTCAATTTTGCTTGCCGCTTCTCTTCTTCTATTTCCTCTTTCAGTTCATAGTCACGGTACTTCCAAGCATCAATTTGATCCACCATAGCATTCATGTCAACTCTCATGTTAAATCTTTCCCGACCCAATAAGCACAAGTACGGGTCATTGAGTTTTTCCTCATATACCTTCAATCGAGCAAGCAATCGCATTTGTTTTGCGTAACACCACTCCATTTTTTCCTGCAAATCCACCAGTTGCGAATTCGAAGTCATCGTCTCCACAGGGTGCGGGAACGAGGGCTCTGATACCACTGTAACGATATGAGATAGAAATTAACCACGCCCGAAGGCTTTTACTGATAATCGAACCGAAACTACAAGATAAAGTCTCAAACTTGGGCTAATTTACAGAGAGCTTAAACTAGGGTTCCTCGAAGAGAAAAGACCTATGACAAATTCAAGCTAAACCCTAAAAAACACAAAAGGAAGTATAAATACTAACATTAAAACAAACCCTAGCCATCCACGCCTCCAAGCCTCCAGCACGATCGCTGCTCTGCTCCTTCCACGCTCTCTACGTTTTCTGGGACCATCGAGCTCGACAAAGACGACAACGAATCACAATGGTTCTCACGCACAACCCAAAACGACACCGTAATACCAGCTTCTTTGCCCCTTGTTAGCGTGCCACCTGTCCCTCTCTCACTTACTAAAACGACACCGTTTTCATTTCCTTTTGATATTCGGAATCCAAATTTGCTTTCATGACACAATCCTCGTCGATTGTGTTTTTTGGGTTCTTCTGGGTCGTGTATCTGGAGGATGTGGGTCGGTGTGGAGCCTTTGTCGAGGGAATTGTTGGGTTCTTTTTTGTTAAAGCCTCCAAATTAAGTTTCACTCTTTTTTTGGAATCCCACATGGAAAGCATTGAAATTATTTTTGGGGTTTAAATTGTTTTACTCTCCTCTTTTGTTTGTGTGGGCCTATTAGGAGTAACC